>PVKP010007003.1:0-79607 GCA_004027715.1 Plecturocebus donacophilus
AGAACCTAAAGTACAATTAAAAAAATAAAATAAAATAAAATAAAAATAAATAAACAAATAGGTAAATGTCATGACCAGCCCGTATTGGACCAGCCAGTGGGGAATGAGCCCACACAGGCTCCATCAGCCAGAGCAATGATGGTGCTTAACAGCAGGGCTTTTCCTGTAAAGAGATTTCAGAAGGGAACCACTGCAGTAAAGTCAGGAGGAGGCATGAAGATGGGTGGCACATGGCTTTGTGGGTGCTATAAGGGACAGGTGATGGCTGAGGACCAGGAACCACCTCTGATGCTAATACCCCATAAGTGCCTTCAGAAACACAGACACAACCACTGAACTGGCTGATTTACTTTAAATTGATCAAAATTAAGTTTCTAGTCACAAAAGGGAATGAAGAGCCCTATATACGCATTAAGTTTAGCTGTAGGGAAGGTGAGCTTTTGTGCTCCTGAGCCTGTGGACTGAAATTTATACAAAGTGCATACATTTAGATAGGTTTAAATCTGACTTTTTTTTCCTGATTTGTATAGAGACATATGCTGATTATAAAAATTTTGCCTGTCTTAATTGTAACACCTGTTTCCTGAAAAAAATTTTTTTACATTTATATAGAACTGCATCATTTAAAAGCGGTGTGTGTTTGTGTGTTTACTGTCTCATTTAGTCCTAATGATAACAGTATGATAGGAATCTAGCCTTATATTACAGATGAGAAAACTAAGGCTTATATAGCATATAAAAATTATCTGGGATCACCAGCTACAAATGGATGGAGCCAGAATTAGAACACCTGTCTTCCAATTCTTGTGCTGCTGCCTTTTCTTTTTCTTTCCTCCACTGAGTTATCATCCTTATTATAGCTCTTTGTAAAATCACCTCTTCTCTCTTTCACAGTGTAGATTATTTCTGTCTTAGTACAAATAAGAAAATAGATAGGAAAGGGCCTTGGGACCAGTGAAGAGAATCCCAAACATTACCAACTCTTTTGCACTGATACTCCTCAGATTTGAATTTACAATTATTTCTCCTCTTAAGCAACTGATACCTGCCAATTCTTTAGGATTTAGTCCCATAATAGTATCCCACTCCACTTTTTACTCATTTACTCCAGGCTCTTTGCCCATTTCTCCCTCCTCAAGAGCCCACTGACTAAAGGATATCAGGTAACAAGAAGATTGATGAGAAGTCCAGAGGCCACATCTGGGTCAATGAGCAGAGATCAGCAGATACCATTTCCCTTATAAAGGAATTTTAAACACATTCATGTCTCCAGTCTAAGTGGAAGAAACCTCATGTTTATCACTGGGACTCATACTTTATTCATTCATTTATTCATCTTGTATTTACCATGAATGGAATGTCTACTTTGTGCTAGAAACCATTTTGGTGCAGGCCATTTAAAAAATAATAGGCCTTTAATCCTGTATTTGCAGAGTTCTCTTATAGTGGGAAAAAGTAAATCGAAAGATAATTGCACATATAGGCACAATAATAGAACTTGACCATCTGTGCCAATGTATGTCAACTATTGCCATTATTATTGTAATCATGAGCATCATCAGTCATACGGATAGAGAGTTAGTATTGGCCTAAACAGATGGAAAAGTCTTCAGCAAGAAGGCACATTTGAACTGGGCCTTGAGTTTTGTCAGGCAGCTGATGACAGCATATTGTATGATTTGCTTTTCTTGGTGGCAAATGACAAGTTGGGGACCAAGTGTTGCTCTTCCAGAATTTTTAAAAAATATATGGTTAGTTAGAATCCAGTCTTCTGCTTTTGGAAACAATGGCTATGAAATATGGAAGCAATTATTAAAAGACCTGCAAATAAATTTCCACTGATCATTGAAAAATTTATACAATAAAATGATAAATGCCAAACATATTTTAACCTCAGGACCCCTAATTTCAATGGCATAGACTAAGTAAAGCTGCTCAAAAGTCTAGCGAAAAACAACTAATCCTATTTAAGAACAATCAATCTTATCTGACTGATATTAAATGAAAGATCAGAATTTTAAGTCAGAGAACAACAGGAAACTACAATCAGGCAAAATAAGCAAAATAAACTTCTATAGACATCATTCTTATCACAATTTCAGAAAGTGCCATCTTCTGTCTTCTGAATACACACTAGAGTCAAGTGCACACATAAACCCTGATCTATCTGTTGTCATCACCTACAAGCTTATCTCACAGGCTTTACTACTTCCACACACCCAAACACTGTTTACAGTCCGTTATAATCCTGTAATCCTATAAGACTAACTCCTGACATCTGGCAACTGTTTACACAGAATCAATGTTACTCCAACTCTCTGGCAGGCCTAAGGTATGGCAGGAATGGCTCAACACCTTAGGTCACTGGCTCAGCATTTAAATTTTTATCATAGACCCTGGCCTTTAACATTCTCATGAATAGAACTAAAAATGGAGGAGCCTTCAAACACTGACCCAAAATTCCAGGTCCCGGGCACATGCCAGAGTTTAACATTAAATTGACTGCAATCTAGTTCCCACCAAAAGCTTAGCTGAGAAAAATGGTATTTATGCAAGAAGTATAAGGGGCACCGTCTCCATTACCCCTCTAAAATCCATATATAAAATGACAAAAATAGCATTCATAAACATGTCTATAAATGTCTTTGACAACTCAGCTCCATTTTCCCTCCACGAATCTATCTCATTTAATGAAGTGGTTGCAAGACTGAAAACTACATTCGTCAGAAACCTTGCTAGCATGGGACTAACAGGATTATACCAAAGCACTAGTCTGCAAAGTTAAAAGGAGGGGAAAACAGTAGAAGGTATATTATTGTTTCTCAACACTGGCAGATAGTAGAGTCAGTGGGTTTTAAGACTCATGAAATGTTGTGTGGCTTCCAGGCATTTTGCTGTAAGTGTTCACCTGGGTGTTGAAAACACTGACAGAAAATTTCTATGATCCTTGCATTATACTGGAACCCTGAACGCTAGAGGCAACACAGGGGTTAAAGGCATTTGTTGTTCCTTTTTCTGGGAATATTCTGCATTCACACACACACATGGTTCACAGATTCATTTCATTCATGCTTCTGCTCAAATGTCACTTTCTGATCACTATCTATAAAAGTACACTCTTTCATGTCACTTGAACCCCCACACCCTTTCCTATTCTTCTTCATTGTACATATTCAATTTTTATTTTTTAATATGTGGTGTATTTACTCATTGATCTTCTATTGGAATGTCAGCTCCAAAAAAGCATGAACTTTGTTTTGTTCACTGTGGTGTTCTTGGAATACTGCCTACAAAATTAAAGGTATACAGTAAATGCTGGTTCAATGAATGAATGTTGAATACATGTATACATAAAAAGTATACTCATGTGTTACTTAACAATGAGGATATGTGCTGAGAAATGCTTCATTAGGCAATTCTGTCATTGTGCGAACATCATAGAGTGTACTTACACAAACCTAGATGGTACAGCCTACTACACCCCTCTGCTATATGGTATAGCTTACTGCTCCTAGGCTACAAATCTCAACAGCATCTTACTGTACTGAATACTATGGACAGCTATAACATATTGGTGAGTATTTGTGTATCTAAACATAGCAAACATTGAAAAGGGACAGTAAAATTACAGTATTAAAATCTTTTGAGATTACTGTCATATATGCTGTCTGTTGTTAACCAAAAAGTTGTTAGGCAGCACATAACTGTAGTTAATAATAATAATAGCAATAGGTAACCTCTACAAGCAGTTCTATATGCTAGCACTATACTAAGTACTGACATACATCATCCCATCCAATTCTCCCAATAACTCTGATAAAGGAGGCAATGAGGATTATCTCTCAGCATTCCATTCTCCTTGAGGCAGTGTTCCTATATTGCTTCAGGTGTAGAAGTGACAGCATCAAAGGGAAGCCCAGAATCTTTGTTTTATGGCTGGAGAAGAGGCTTCTCTCTTCTGGATAAGAAGCAGAATGTGATACAGACTCCAGCAGGCATTTCACTACCACAAGCTGCATCAACGTAAGGTTGAAATTAATAAGATTTCAAAGAAGGCAAAAGACAGAGAAATAACTTGGGCCTGTGGTTACATCACTGAGCTGCTACAGCAACCCTTGCCTGAAGCTCATCGTACTTCTTTCATTTATATAAATCAATAAATTCCCTTGATTATTTAATCCAGCTTGAAGAATTTTGTTGTTGTTACTTGCAACTGAAAGCATCTTAACCAATCCAGGTAGATACTATTTAGTATCTGTGTGATCTAAAGGAAGTCTACAGAACCTCTCTCTGCTTCTGTTCCCTCATTTGTAGAGTGAGGATAATAATACAACTTAGCTCTGGATTTGTTGTGGGGATTAAAAAATAATGTAGGTAAAAGCACCAAGCATAGTATTCAATACATAGTAGGACATTAATACATATGGTCTAACATTACATTAAAAAGCTTTATAATGAAAGGAAGAATGGAGGACTGTAATTGCTTTAGATGAGACACCTGACCATATTTACTCCCATGGTAACTTTTAGATACCTCTGTTACCATGCATATGTATTTTGTTATTTTGTTTACCTGTCAACCTCCTGTGAGCTTCTAGAATTTGAAGGCAAGACCATGTTTTAACGTTCCTTGCATTTGTCCCAGCGTCCAACATTGTGTCTGGCATATGGCAGGTATTTCATTGAAGTGTCTTGAACTAAAGAATTAACTTGTGAAAAAGGAGCCCAAGAAGGAGAAGAATAGAGTTAAGTGTTGGAAAAAGCATGACTAATGGACTAAATTTCAGGGGCAGGTAGGAGAGGTGACCAGAGCCCAGGTGGAGAGATTAGCCTCAAAAAGGAGGAAGGTTAATAATAAGTGGGATCCAATTTCTGACCCCAAATGACTGTCACCACATTTCTTTTAGAGCTATGCACACAGCCAGGCACTAAATATTTCCCAGTGACTATGACTACAGCAAGGCTTGATAAAAACATTTGTAATAGAAAAAAATATCACAATGAACTTTCCTTCACAGGGGCTGGGGCCAGTGAATTCATGTTTATGTTACAGATTAAATTGAAAATGACTTTTTAAAGAGATAATTGTGAGATCTCTTTAATATTAATCCTCACTACATCATACAGCATAGTGAGAATGGAACAGCTTCAACAGAGAAGTGACAGAAGTTGCCTAAGCTCCCAATAAATATCCTGACACCGTCTAGCAGTATTTTTAGAAACATTTCATTTTTTTCTTCACCATTACGTATGTTGGGGGGAACAAAGCATGTATTGATACTCTTCTGTAAACATGGATTAATCATGGATCAAATCATTTGCAGTAAACCAAGTTCAACAATACCATTGTTTCTGAATTAAGCAGCAGCAATAATGTTCCTGACACAGCGTTGTCCCTGGAATACACAGATAACTGAGACATGACTCTGTCCTCATAAAAATTATACTTTTTCTTAACTCACATCCAGCTGTTGAAATAGTTATATCAAGCTACATCAGGTTTAAGGAGGAAGAAGGCAAATAGAAGATGGTAAAGTCAACTTGACGATTCTGGATTGTTTTTACAGTAGCAAGGCATCTCCTGGGGCTAATCAAGATTGAGCCCAGTCTTTAATATTTCTAGCTAACATTTTCCACTTTTGTGATTATCCAGTGCTTCCATGTAACATTCCCAGGCTGCACTGGTGGGCATATACTCTTCTTCTCAGAGATTTAAAATGTTATATAAGTAAAAAGCACAACAGAAACACCTGTAAACCTCTTCTGAGCATATCTAAGGGGGCCAGGTGTGTGGACAGGTCCACAAGTTATCTATCTCAGCACCTTTATTTTTGTGCATTGAAAGATCTGTTTCTAATTTGGACTCTGTGCAGGAAGTGGTTTTTATTGCCAGAGGTAATTTAGATGTTCTTTTCAACATTTCCCACAACTGCACCCTTCTTCCTTTCTACTCTCCTACCCGACAATTGCCAAGGCTAATGAAGACAAGGGTACTTTCATTAGAGAAAGTTGCAGCATGATGCATGGCCAGCACTTTTGCAGAGTAAGATGGAAGAAATCACGGTTTTGTAGATTATTTATCAGTGAATAAAGCCCTAGAAATTAAGGATGTACAAACTTAAATGTACAAAATTAAGGATGCAAAAAGTACAAACTTTTGGGCAAGTGCATCAGTAAAGCTTTAAATTCAATAGAAAGGTCCTAAAAGAAACAGCAGACACCCCAGCACCCATGCCACACATGTGACTAGTGTAAGAGATTCTTAAGGAATACATAGACTGTCCCAGATAAACGGTTGGTTACCATCACTTCCCTAATGATGGTAGAGTACATTTATTCAATGTTGACTAGATATCAGGTGCTATATTAGTGCATTATGTACTCAATCCATACTTACTCTAACTTGATCCAAGATAACCCTTTAAAATCACTACAGTTATTATCTTAATTATATGAATAAAGATAACGAGACTCTCAATAGTGAAGGTATAGAAACAACGTGTCTATCAATGGATGACTGGATAAAGAAAATGGATCAGTGATCTTTCACGTTACTATCAGAATTGTTTTGGGGGCACAATGAACCTCACCAATATAAGATGGTGAATTTAATTCTAAATGTTTGTGTTCTAACTGCTCTACTGATCAGCTCTTTCCTGATCTCTCTCTCGTTAGGCCTCTCTATTCCCTGAGACACAACAATATTGAAATTAGGTCAATTAATAACCCTAAAATTGCCTCATTTTTAAGTGTTCAAGTGAAAGAAAGAGTTACACATCTCTAATTTTAAATCAAGAGCTAGAAATGATTAAGCTTACCATGAAAGCTGAGATAGGCTTCATGTGCCAAATAGTTAGCCAAGTTGTGAATGCAAAGGAAAGTTATTGAAGAAAATTAAAAATGCTATTCCAGTGAACACATGAATCATAAAAAAGCAATACAGCCTTACTGCTGACATAGAGAAAGTTTTAGTGGTTTGGATAGAAGATCAAACCAACCACAATATTGCCTTAAGGAAAAGCCTAATCCAGAGCAAGTCCTAAATTTCTTCTATTCTGTGAAGGCTGGGAGACAAGTGAGCAAGCTGCAGAAGAAAAGCTTGAAGGTAGCAGAGGTTGATTCATAAAGTTTAACAAAATACTTCTCTGGAACATATAAGTTCCAGGTGAAGCAGCAAGTGCTGATGGAGAAGCTACAGTAAGTTATGCCGAAGATATAGTTAAGATCATTAATAAAGGTGGCTACGCCAAACAACAGATTTTCAGTGGTGACAAAACACCCTTCTATTGGAAGAAGATGCCAGTTTTCATAGCTAGAGAGAAATCAATGCCTGGTTCCAAAGTTTCAAAGGACAGGCTGACTCTCCCATTAGTGGCTAATGCATCTGGTGAGTTTAAAGTTGAAGCTAATGCTCATTTGCCATTCCAAAAATCCTTGAGCTCTTAAGAATTATGCTAAGTCTACTCTGCCTGTGCTCTATAGATGGAATAACAAAGCCCAGATGACAGTGTATCTGTTTATAGCATAGTTTACCAAGTATTTTAAGTCCACTGCTGTGACCTACTGCTCAGCAAAGAAGATTCCTTTCAAAATACTACTGCTTATTGACAATGCACCTCATCACCAAAGATTGCTAATGGAGATGTACAAAGGGATTAATGTTTTCATGTGTGTTTACACAACATGCAGTCTGCAGGCCATGAATCATGGAGTAATTTCAACTATCAAGTCTCCTTATGTAGAAATACAGTTTACAAGGCTATAGCTGCCATAAATGGTGATTCATCTGATGGATATGGGCAAAGTAAATTGAAAAAACTTTTGGAAAGAATTTATCATTCTAGATGCCTTTAAGAACACTGGTAATTGTTGGGAGGAGGTAAACATATCAATACTAATAGGAGTTTTAAGGAAGTTTATTACAACCTTCATGGGTGACCATGAGGGGTTCAAGACTTCATTGGAGAAAGTAATTGCAGATGTAGTGGACATGCAAGAGAATTAAAATTAGAAGTGGAGCCTGAAGGCATGATGAATTGCTGTGATCTCATGAACAAACTTGAACAAATTAAGAGTTGCTTCTTATGGATGAACAAAGAAAGTTGTTTCTTGAGAAAGTTCACTAACTATTCCTTGTAAAGATGTTGTTAACATTGTTGAAATAATAACAAGGAATTTAGAATATGATACAAACATAGCTGATAGAGCAGCAGCAGAGTTTGAGAAGATTGCCTCAAATTTTGCAAGTTCTACAGCAGGTAAAATGCAATCAAACAGTATCACATGCTGCAGAGAACTCTTCCATGCAAGGAAGAGTCAATTTATGTGACAAATTTCATTGCTATTTTATTTTAAGAAATTGCCACAGCCACTCCAGCCTTTAGCAACTACCACCCTAATCAGTCAGCAGACATCAATGTTGAAGCAAGAGCCTTCACCAGCAAAAAGACTACAACTCACTGAAGGCTCAGATAATTGGTAGCATTTTTTAGCAATAGGGTATTTTAAAATATATACTTTAAGTTCTGGAATACATGTGCAGAACATGTAGGTTTGTTACATAGGTATACACGTGCCATGGTGGTTTGCTGCACCCATCAACCCATCTATGTTAGGTATTTCCCCTAATACTATCCCTCCCCTGGCCCCCCACCCCCTGACAGGCCCCGGTGTGTGATGTTCCCCTTCCTGTGAAAATGTGTTCTCATTGTTCAACTCTCACTTATGAATGAGAACATGTGGTGTTTGGTTTTCTGTTCTTGTGTTAGTTTGCTGAAAATGATGGTTTCTAGCTTCATCCATGTCCCTGCAAAGAACATGAACTCATCCTTTTTTATGGCTCCATAGTATTCCATGGTGTGTATGCTTTATCCAATCTATCATTGATGGGTATTTGGGTTCCAAGTCTTTGCTATTGTGAACAGTGCTGCAATAAACATATGTGTGCATGTGTCTTTATAGTAGAACAATTTATAATCCTTTGGGTATATACCCAGTGATGGGATTGCTGGGTCAAAAGGTATTTCTGGTTCTAGATCCTTGAGGAATCACCATACTGTCTTCCACAATGGTTAAACTAATTAACACTCCTACCAACAGTGTAAAAGCATTCCTATTTCTCCACATCTTCTCCAGCATCTGTTGTTTCCTGACTTTTTAATGATGGCCATTCTAACTGGTGTAAATGGTGTCTCATTGTGTCTTTGATTTGCATTTCCCTAATGACCAGTGATGATGAGCTTTATATCATTTGTTTGTTGGCTGCATAAATGCCTTCTTTTGAGAAGTGTCTGTTCATATCCTTTGCCCACTTTTTGATGGGGTTGTTTGATTTTTATTCTTGTAAATTTGTCTAAGTTCTTGTAGATTCGGAAAATTAGCCCTTTGTGAGATGAACAGATTGCAAAAATTTTCTCTCATTCTATAGATTACCTGTTCACTCTGATGATAATTTATTTTGCTGTCCAGAAGCTCTGGGGTTTAATTAGATTCCATCTGTCAATTTTGATTTTTGTTGCCATTACTTTTGGTGTTTTAGTCATGAAATCTTTGCCCATGCCTATGTTCTGAATGGTATTGCCTGGGTTTTTTTTCTGGAGTGTTTTATGGTTTTAGATCTTACACTTAAGTCTTTAATCCATCTTGAGTTAATTTTTCTATAAGGTGTAAGGAAGGGGTCCAATTTCAGTTTTCTGCATATGGCTAGCCATTTTTCCCAACACTATTTATTAAATAGAGAATCCTTTCTCCATTGCTTGTTTTTGCCAGGTGTGTCAAAGATCAGATGGTTGTAGATGTGTGGCATTATTTCTGAGGCCTCTGTTCAGTTTCATTGGTCTATATATCTGTTTTAGTACCAGTACCATGCTGTTTTGGTTACTGTCGCCTTGCAGTATAAAGTCAGGTAGCATGATGTCTCCAACTCTGTTATTTTTGCTTAGGATTGTCTTGGATATATCAGCTCTTTTTTGGTTCCATATGAAATGTAAAGAAGTTTTTTCTAATTCTGTGAAGAAAGTCAATGGTAGCTTGATGGGATAGCATTGAATCCATTAAATTACTTTGGGCAGTATGGCCATTTTCATGATATTGATTCTTCCTATTCTTCAGCATGAAATGTTATTCCATTTGTTTGTGTCCTCTCTTATTTCCTTGAGCAGTGGTTTGTAGTTCTCCTTGAAGAGGTCCTTCACATCCCTTGTAAGTTTTTTTCCTAGCTATTTTATTCTCTTTGTAGCAATTGTGAATGGTGGTTCACTCATAATTTGGCTCTCTGTCTATTATTGGTGTATAGGAATTGTGAGTTTTGCACATTGATTTTGAGACTTTGCTGAAGTTGCTTATCAGCTTAAGGAGATTGTGGGGTGAGAAGATGGGGTTTTCTAAATATACAACCATCTGCAAACAAAGACAATTTGACTTCCTCTCTTACTATTTGAAAATCATTTATTTCTTTCTCTTGCCTGATTGCACAGGCCAAAACTTCCAATACTATGTTAAATGGGAGTAGTGAAAGAGGGCATCCTTGTCTTGTGCCAGTTTTCAAAAGGAATGCTTCCAGCTAGTGCCTATTCAGTATAACATTGGCTGTGGGTGTGTCCTAAATAGCTCTTATTATTTTGAGATATGTTCCATCAATACCTAGTTTATTGAGAGTTTTTAGCATGAAAAGGTGTGAAATTGTATGAAGGCATTTTCTGCATCTATTAAGATAATCATGTCATTGGCTCTGTTTATGTGATGGATTATGTTTATTGATTTGCTTATGTTGAATCAGCCTTGCATCCCAGGGATGAAACTGACTTGATTGTGGTGGATAAGCTTTTTGATGTGCTGCTGGATTCAGCTTGCCAGTATTTTGTGGAGGATTTTTGCATTGATATTCATCAGGGATACTGGCCTGAAATTTTCTTTCTTTCTTTCTTTTTTTTCTCTGCCAGGTTTTGGTATCAGGATGATGTTGGTCTCATAAAATGAGTTAGAGAGAAGTCCCTCTTTTTCTATTGGTTGGAATAGTTTCAGAAAGGATGGTACCAGGCCCCCTTTGTACCTCTGGTATAAATCTGCTGTGGATCTGTCTGGTTCTGGGCTTTCTTTGGTTGGTAGGCTATTAATTACTGCTTCAATTTTAGAACTTGTTATTGGTCTAGTCAGGGATTCAACTTCTTCCTGGTTTAGACTTGGGAGGGTGGATGTTTGCAGGAATTTATTCATTTCTTCTAGATTTTCTAGTTTATTTGCATAGAGGTGTTTATATTATTCTCTGATGATAGTTTGTAGTTCTGTGGGATCAGTGGTGATATCCCCTTCACCATTTTTTTATTGTGTCTATTTGATTCCTCTCTCTTTTCTTCTCTAATAATTTGGCTACTGGTCTATTTTGTTGATCTTTGCAAAAAACCAGATCCTGGATTCATTAATTTTTTGAAGGGTTTTTCATGTCTCTATCTCCTTCAGTTCTGCTCTGATCTTAGCTCTTTCTTGTCTTCTGCTAGCTTTTGAATTTGTTTGTTATTGCTTCTTTAGTTCTTTTAATTGTGATGTTAGGGTATGGATTTTAGATCTTTCCTGTTTTCTCCTGTGGGCATTTAGTGCTATAAATTTCCCTCTAAAGAATGCTTTAGCTGTGTTCCAGAGATTCTGGTACGTTGTGTTCTTTGTTATCATTGGTTTCAAAGATCTTATTTATTTCTGCCTTAATTTCATTATTTACCCAGTAGTCACTCAGGAGCAGGTTGTTCAGTTTCCACGGAGTTGTGCAGTTTTGAGTGAGTTTCTTAATCCTGAGTTCTAATTTGATTGCACTGTGGTCTGAGAGACTGTTTGTTATAATTTCCATTCTTTTGCATTTGCTGAGGAGTGTTTTACTTCTGTGGTCAATTTTTGAATAAGTGTGATGTGGTGCTGAGAAGAATGCATATTCTGTTGATTTGGGGTGGAGAGTTCTGTTGATGTCTATTATGTCTGCTTGGTCCAGATCTGAGTTCAAGTCCTGAATATCCTTGTTAATTTTCTGTCTAACTAATCTGTCTAATATTGACAGTGGGGTGTTAAAGTCTCCCATTATTATTGTGTGGGAGTCTAATCTCTTTGTAGGTTTCTAAGAACTTGCTGTATGAGTCTAGATGCTCCTGTATTGGGTGCATATATATTTAGGATAGTTAGCTCTTCTTGTTGCATTGATCCCTTTATCATTATGTAATGCCCTTCCTTGTTGCTTTTGATCTTTGTTGGTTTAAAGTCTGTTTTATAAGAGACTAGGATTGCAACCCCTGCTTTTGTTTGCTTTCCATTTGCTTGGTAAATATTCCTCCATCCTTTAATTTTGAGTCTATATGTGTCTTTGCATGTGTGATGGGTCTCCTGAATACAGCACACTGTCAGAGCTTGACTTCTTATTCAGTTTGCCAGTCTGTGTCTTTTAAGTGGGACAATGAGCCCATTTACATTTAAGATTAATATTGTTATGTATGAATTTGATCCTGTCATTATGATGCTAGCTGGTTATTTTGCCCATTAATTGATGCAGTTTTTTCATAGTGTCGATGGTCTTTACAATTTGGTATGTTTTTGCAGTGGCTGGTATCAGTTTGTCCTTTCTATGTTTAGTGCTTCCTTCAGGAGCCCTTGTAAGGCAGGCCTGGTGGTGAAAAAAATCTCTCAGCATTTGCTTGTCTGTAAAGGATTTTATTTCTCCTTCACTTATGAAGATTAGTTTGACTGGATATGAAATTCTGGGTTGAAAATTCTTTTCTTTAAGAATGTTGAATATTGGCCCTCTCTTTTGGCTTGTAGGGTTTCTGCCAAGAGATCTGCTGTGAGTCTGATGGGCTTCCCTCTGTGGGTAACCTGTCCTTTCTCTCTGGCTGCCCTTAACATTTTTTCCTTCATTTCAGCCTTGGTGAATCTGACGATTATGTGTCCTGGGGTTGCTCTTCTCGAGGAGTATCTTTGTGGTGTTCTCTTTATATCTTGAATTTGAATGTTGTCCTATCTTGCTAGGTTGTGGAAGTTCTCCTGGATAATATCCTGAAGAGTGTTTTCCAACTTGGTTTCATTCTCCCCGTCACTTTCAAGTACACTGATCAAACATAGATTTGGTCTTTTCATAAAGCCCCATATTTTATAGAGGCTTTGTTTATTCCTTTTCATTCTTTTTTCTCTAACCTTGTCTTCATGCTTTATTTCATTAAGTTGATCTTCAATCTCTGATATCTTTTCTTCTGCTTGATAGATTCAGCTATTGATACTTGTGTATGCTTCATGATGTTCTCATGCTGTGTTTTTCAGCTCCATCAGGTAATTTATGTTCTTCTCTTAACTCATTATTCTAGTTACCAATACCTTTAACCCTTTTTTCAAGCTACTTAGCTTCCTTGCAATGGGTTAGAACATGCTCCTTTAGCTTGGAGGAGTTTGTTATTACCCACCTTCTGAAGTCTACTTCTGTCAACTTATCAAATTCACTCTCTGTTCAGTTTTGTTCATTTGCTGGCAAGGAGTTGTAATCCTCTAGAGGAGAAGAGGCATTCTGGTTTTTGGAATTTTTAGTCTTTTTGTGCCAGTTTTTTTTTTTTTTTTTTTTGCCTTTGATGTTGGTGACCTTCAGATGGGGTTTCCATGTAGATGTCCTTTTTGTTGATGTTGATGGTACTCCTTTCTGTTTGTTAGTTTTCCTTCTAATAGTCGTGCCCCTCTGCTATAGGTCTGCTGGAGTTTGCTGGAGGTCTACTCCAGACCCTGTTTACCTGGGTATCACCAGTGGAGGCTGCAGAACAGCAAAGGTTTCTGCTTGTTCCTTCCTCTGGAAGCTTCCAGATGCCAGCCAGAGCTCTCTTTCTGTATGAGTTGTCTGTCAACTTCTGCTAGGAGGTATCTCCCAGTAGGGAGGCACAGTGGGTCAGGAACCTACTTGAGGAGGAAGTCTGTCCCTTAGCAGAGCTTGAGTGCTATGCTGGAAGATCCACTGTACTCTTCAGAGCCAGCAGGCAGTGACATGTATTTGCTTTCATGAGAAATAAAAGATATAGCACTTTCTTTTTCTTCCTGCCTAAAACAAAGGAAATGACTATAAAGACCTAGAGAATTGCAGAGAAAATATCCCTGAGCATCACTGAACTGTTGAGCAAACGTTAACAATGGCTTATCTCTAGATTTCTAGTTATGTGAGCATGTCCTCACTTCTTAAGCAATTATATTTGGGTATGCTTTTCCTTGCAGCTGAAGGCATTTCTGACCAACACAAGAAATGCAAACATTAGGGAACTGGGTCATTCCCAGTGACATTATCAAGCCCTTGTAAGAATGTGTCAAAAGACAAAATCACAACAAATTTAATTTAAATACCTCTACCGGCTTTATTTGTGATTCTAGAATTGGACAACACTTCATTTCATAAAATAGAATAAGTGTTCCAATGAGCTGAGTAGAAGAGTTTAGCTTTATAGACAGAGAAGGGCTGAAATAAGCAGAAACAAAGAACAAAGAGTATATTAGTTACTTTTAGACAGAAGAATAGAAAATAACTCATTAAATAACATCAGGTTACTTTACGCTACCTTTTCTGTGAGTAAGGATTAAAGCAGAGGAAACTTCATTATTATTCTGATTAAAGATTTTAAAATGGTCTGTTTGGGAAATTGTTATTTCTCTCTTCTAATTACTAGGTCACATAACTTAGTTCAGGTTTGGTGAAGTGGTACTTCAGCATAGGTGAGTCCATTTTTAGTTTTAATCTGGTTTGTTGGAGCCTATGCAGGAGCTGAGTCCAAAACAATGACCTCCTATAATTTTTATGTAACAAATCATTGATAGTACTGCATGGCAGATTTTATGTTAGGTATAAGTGTTAAATTGGGGGCAAGACATGTACTTTTTATTGCTTTCAAGAACAAAACTATAACCAATGGACCAAAGTCTCAGTGGGTCAGATTTGGATTTAACAGAAATTAGAACTCTCTAACAAGTATTATATTTCATTATTGGAGTGTGTTACCTTGCAAAGACATTAGCTTCCTATACATTAAAATTTTCAGAAAGAGGTAGGAAAACCATAGAAGAGATTCCAGCCTGAATGGAAGGTTAGGTGAGATGGAAACAAACTCATAGTATTTATTTTACTCTGAGGTTCTAATAACAACTTTCAACAGTTAGGGTCTGTGATATTGTAATAAGAAATACATGTTTGGTGTCTGTACTTATTTTGTCCCAGAGCCCCTAAAACACTTGGGATTTCCTAAGTGATAAGAGAAGGGTAAAATGGAGCATCTTTTGTTATTCATAAGAAGCTATTTTCAACCACACCTGGGTTATGTTACTGAGGTGAATTCTGGAAAGCCCCTAGATAATCACAGGATAAATGCTGGTTGTCAGGGGACCCAACCATGTAATTAAAGGGGAAGGTAGAGAGCCTAAAGATTGACTTAAGCAGCAGTGGCCAATTTAATTAATTATGCCTATATAATGAAGCTTCCATAAAAACTCAAGAGAATGAAGTTTGGAGAGCTTCCATGTTGGTGGGCAGGTGGTTGTGCTGGGAGGGTGGTATACCTTGGAGCTCCACTTGTCTTCCCCATACCACTGCCTGTTTGGGAGTTTCTGAGTTGTATCCTTTTAGATAAACACATTGTGAAAGTTATCATATTCAAAATGGATTCACTATTATTAAAAATAACCTGAAAAATAGAGCCAGGGAAGGCTATGAAAAGAGGGTTCACATGCATAAATACCTGATAACAAAACTATCACAGAGATTGCAAAACCACAACCTTGCATAAAGGCCATAACAATCTTACACAAAAAATACTTCTGCAAGGACATGTTTCATGTTTCTAGCAATTGGCTGTCTAAATTCAGACTGATATCACTCTTTATATTGATCCTTATAGCCAAGGATAATTATCTCAAAACAATTGTGTAATCTTGCTCATTTTTTCTTTAAAATCCTTTGTCTTTTTTTTTTTTTTTTTTTTTTAACCTCCCTGAATGTGCACATGGTTTACTATGGCACATGTATTCTCATTGCAATGCCATATTTCCAAATAAAGATAATTTTCTTTTAGAGAGCCTCTCTCTTTTTTTTTTTTTTAGGTTGACATAAATGGTGTCAGAAGTGGGATCTGAAAATGATTACTATCAAAAGGAATTGTTAATATTTGGGACTGGTGTAGTACTCATTTGAGCCCTTTCAGCTCTCTTTTTCCATAACTCACCTTTCCTGCCATTGTAAGTCAGGCCAAGCTTCCTTCTTTTTGTTAGAAGCTCCTTTTTTTTTTGGTTATAAGCCAACTAAAATGAAGAAACTTGCATATTTCCTGGGATAATAAAATACTTTTTATCTTATCTGGCAAGTCGTTTAGAGTATAAGGACAAGTGTTATTCTGGTGTGAGTACTCTGGATTCACATAATTTACATTCTATCTTTAAGGAATGTCTTTCCTAGTGAATTTACTTTTAGTTCTTTCTGTGTGCCTGATTTAGCATTGCTTTATTTTGGGTTGGTTATGTGTATCTGTAAATGATTTGGTTCTTTTCCCTTGCTTATTTTAAAATTTCCAAAAGCAAAAATAAATATTCTAAATGATGAATGGAGGATGGCTAATTAAAAGTCACTGGCACAGCCACTATCATCTAAAACCCTGGTCAAAAATGCTTTATAAAATTGTCTTTGCTTTCAAGAGATTAATGAGAAATAGAACGGAATTCTGAAACATTAAGGCATGTCAAGGGTTTGTGGGACTCTAGCTGACTACATATTATGGCCTGTTCTCATGCACATTTTTAAACTGATGGGCAAATTACATCAAGAAAAACTCAAGACTAATTGGTCATTATTCAACCTCTCTAAAAATCCCCTGCAATTACAGAGTTAATGTGTAGAGCCTTCCTAGCTTTCTCTATCTCCCTATTTTATTTTTCTGCCTACTATGAATCTGCTAACTTTTTTACTGGTGTTGAGATAAAGCTCTCTAGTTATGGCTTTTCAGTCAAGATTTTTAAACAGTGTTAAAGGGCTTTCAAATTAATGTCTTACAAATTAAAATAGCTCTATTATTAACAACAATCTAGACACCTTTTGAAAATGTAAATTTAAATAAGCCTGTTAGGTTTGCCTAACAATTGCTTAGGATGACAGGACAGCTAATTAAAGGATTGATAGTATAAAAGAAAATAACTAGATAAGTGCTTATAGAAGTTAAGATCACAGATGATCAAACATCAAAATCTTGAGTTCATAGCAATAATATAAGGTGTCTCTATCTATCATAAATTTGCATTGTCTGACACACAGGGGCCATAAAGAAAACCAACCAAACAAAAGAACAGCTCTGCTGAAATACTTCTCTATCTGCATTGATTAGTTAAGCAAATCCAACTAGCCAATAAAAAATAGATTTGTGACTAAAAGTTACGGCTATTTATTTTGTTTTCCTTATACAATTCAGCCAGTCCTAGCTAAAATGTAAATACTGAAAACTTAAACTTTCACTCATTTGAAATGGAAAAAAAAAAAAAGTCTTGCAAAACCAAATCACAATGGAAACTGCTTTGCCCAATTTTGTTCCCTATCCTTCATTAGATTACCTATTGGGGTAAATAAAGGTTAGCCATGTGATATGGTTTGGCTGTGTCCCCACTCAAATCTCATCTTGAATTGTAACTTCCACAATTCCCACATGTTGTGGGAGGGACCCAGTGGGAGATAATTAAATCTTGGGGGTGGGTCTTTACTGTGCTGTTCTTGTAATAGTGAATATGTCTCACAAGATCTGATGGCTTTATAAGAGGGAGTTTCCCTACACAAGCTCTCCCTTTGTCTGTCACCATCCATCTAAGACATGACTTGCTCCTCCTTGCCTTACGCCATAATTGTGAGGCCTCCCCAGCCATGTAGAACTGTGAGTCCATTAAACTTCTCTTTTTCTTTCCAGTCTTGTGGATGTCTTTATCAGCAATGTGAAAATGGACTAATACAGACAATTGGTACCTAGGGTGTGGTGCTGCCGTAGATAATATGGAAGCAACTTTGGAACTGGGTAACAAGCAGGGGCTGGAACAGTTTGGAGGGCTCAGAAGATAGGAAAATGTGGAAAGTTTGGAACTTCCTGGAGACTTTGTTGAATGGGTTTGACCAAAATGTTAATAAGGACAACAAAATCCAGGCTGAGGTGGTCTCAGACAGAGATGAGAAACTTGTTGGGAACTAGAGTAAAGGCGACTCTTGCTATGTTTTAGCAAAGAGACTGGTGACATTTTGCCCCAGCCCTAGAGATTTGGGAAGCTTTGAACTGGAGGGAGATGATTTAGGGTATCCAGCAGAAGAAATTTCTAGGCAGCAAACATTCAAGATGTGACTTAGGTGCTGTTAAAAGCGTTCAGTTTTAAAAAGGAAACAGCATAAAATTTCAGAAAATTTGCAACCTGACAATGTGATAAAAAAGAAAAACCCATTTTCTGAGGAAAAATTCATGTCAACTGCAGAAATCTGCATAAGGAATGTGGAGCCAAGTGTTAATCACCAAGACAGTGGGGAAAATGTATCCAGGGCATGTCAGAGATCCTTGCAACAGCCCCTCCCATCACAGACCACGAGGCCTAGAGGAACAAAATGGTTTTGTGGGCCAGGCCCAGGGCCCCTCTTCTCTGTGCAGGCTAGGGACTTAGTGCCCCGCATCACAGCTGCTCCAGCCATGGCTAAAAGGAGCCAAGAAAAAGCTTGGACTGTTGCTTTAGAGGGTGCAAGCCCCAAGCCTGGGCAGCTTTCATGTGGTGTTAAGTCTGCAGGTGCCTGGAAGTCAAGAATTGAGATTTGGGAACCTCCACCCAGATTTCAGAGGATATACAGAAAAGCCTGGATTCCCAGGCAGAAGTTTTCTGCAGGAGCGGGACCCTCATGGAGAACTGCTGCTAGGGCAGTATAAAAGGGAATTGTGGGGTTGGAGCCCCCACACAGAGTCTCTACTGGGAGCTGTGAGAAGAGGGCCAACAACCTCAAGACTCCAGAATGGTAGATGCACTGACAGCTTGCACCATTTGCCTGGAAAAGCAACAGACATTTAATGCCAGCTCATGAAAGCAGCCAGGAGGAAGGCTGTGCCCTGAAAAGCCACAGGGGCAGAGCTGTCCGAGACCATGGGAACCAACGGCTTGCACCAGCATGAGTTGGATGTGATGCATGGAATCAAAGGAGACCATTTTGGAGCTTTAAGATTTGACTCCCCTGCTTGATTTCAGACTTGCATGGGGCCTGTAGCTCCTTTGTTGGGCTAATTTCTCCATTTGGAATGGCTGCATTTACTCAAGGCCTACGCCCCATTGTATCTGGGAAGTAACTAACTTGCTTTTGATTTTACAGGCTCATAGGCAGAAGGGACTCGACTTGTCTCAGAGGAGACCTTGTACTGTGAACTTTTGAGTTAATGCTGAAATGAGTTAAGACTTTGGGAGACTGTTGGGAAGGCGTGATTGTTTTTGAAATATAGGGACATGAGATTTGGGAGGAGCCAGGGGTGGAATGATATGGTTTGGTTGTGGCCCCACCCAATTCTTATCTTGAATTGTACCTCTCACAATTCCCACATTGTAGGAGGGACCTGGTGGGAGGTAACTGAATCTTGTGGGTGGGTCCTTGCCATGCTGTTCTTGTGATAGTGAATAAGCCTCATGAGATCTGATGGTTTTATAAGGGAGAGTTTCCCTGCACAAGCTCTCTTTTTGTTTGCCACCATCCATGTAAGAAATAACTTGCTCCTCATTGTCGTCTTCCTCAGCCATGTGGAACTGAGAGTCCATTAAACCTTTTTCTTCCCAGTCTTGGGTATATCTTTATCAGCAGCATGAAAATGGACTAATATACCATGTTAACAGAAATATAATTTGTATCTAAAAGTCTTTTATAAACAGGTGAGACTGTATGTTGTACTGTGTCTAGACTAATATTTTAAAATAAAATCAATAATATTTTTGGGTGTGTACATGTGTTTAGGTATTTATGTATACATACATGTATTAAACTATATGTTGTGACTACCTGGTAATAACTCTTATAGTCAACTAGAAATCCCTTAAGAAATTCTATTCAGATTGGCTTAAATGCATTAGAGCTTATATAAACTATATAGTAATGAACCCAAATTCCTTTTTGTTCACACAACTTGAGTAATTCTTTAAAAAGCTGGTTTTTATATTGTTGGCAAAATAAAAATAAATGCCTTCAAAATAGAATACATTTTTGCTCGCTTTTACTCATCAGACAATTTTATATTTGTCTCTTTTTAGTGTCAGGGTTTGATACAAAGGTTATGAAACTATAAATTTAGTTGAACACTGAATAATCTTTGATTATATAATTATTTGATAAGGATAATTTAATATTGTTGGTTTAACAAGAACAGTTGTATCTTCTGAGTTACCAGAAAATATCCATTTTTTTTTTTTTTACTTGGATAAACACCTGATATTCTCAGGGTATAAAAATGATTAAGAGAAAAGGAACTTGAAATGTTGACTTTGTCTAATATCTTAGGTTTTATAAGTAATCTAGTTATAATACTTAAAAATAAAGTAGGTAAATGTAAATGAGGCAAATATTTATAAATAAACTTTTCATGTAATTTAAAATCTTAAATTATGTTACATTAAGTGATAGATTACATTGCTGGGTAATTTCCAAATAAGACTCAAATATATTACTGACAATATGTTTGTTCTTGACTTCTTAAAGTTTTATAAAAAGATTAAATATACCACATTATTGGGTATATTTATATGTATAACAATTATGATATGAGGAAACAGGTTTCTAAAAACTGTAAAATGGTTTTCATCTATCAGATACTGATCCATGATGGTTCAAAATTGCTTGCTAAAAAATTAAGGTTACTGAAAGTTGTAACTAATTATTATATATGTAATTCTGTATATAAATGTACCAAAATAAGATGTTTTTGATGATGGAAAATTTTAAAGAAAGGCATAAAAATGTGTATACTTTGAGAAAAAATAATTTCATCTACTTCAGAGGTTATTTGAAGGTTGTTTAAAAATATAGATTTATGAATGAAATAAAAAGATAGAAAGGAAAAAATAAGAGGAAAAGACATGAAGAAAGTTACAGGCATGAAAATGTATTTTTGGTAAGGAAGGTTAAAAAATAAATAATTTTGAATGAGAAAGAATCTTGTGTGATAAATTTTTGTCCTAAAGTAAATGACTGATTATTTAAGTAAAAGGAAATACAGGACAAAGACAAAGTCTAAACATGTTGTCAGATGTCTCAGCAAGTCATAATAAGGTTATGAAGGATACTTTGGATAAAATGGGTTTTGTGTGTGACCAAGTTGCCTATAATTAGCACTCATATAACTGGACACACTCTTCCTGTGTCTGATTAAATTCAAGTACCTCTTTCATCAGTTTTGACTTCCAGTTTATCTAAATAGGCTTTCCAAAAGAAGGAGGAATTACATAAAAGGAGTTTTTATAAACTATATTTTGTAACTGGAATAAAAAATAATTCACATTTTATCAGTATAATTTCCTGTGTTATATTTATAGGTTATTGATTACTTAGAAATAGTGAACTGGGCTTAAGGTTTCTATAGTCATGTGCCTTGCTGTATTGCTTTTGAAGTCTTTTATTATTCTGGTTAAATAAATGACTATTATTTCATAGTAACGTGTACTCACTTTAATCAAATATTTTGAATATTTTGATATCTTTGATAGGCTGCCCCAAGATAAACATTCTAAATTAATTATTTTTGACCTAGGATTAACTTTGAGATTATCCACGTGGGCTCCCGTAGAGCATCAAAGAATGTATCTCTCATCTTGTAGAGACATTAAATTATTAGGCTTATTTGGTAAATTGTAAGGGAAACATTGTCAAATGGTAAGTGATGTTGGATTTTCCTTCAGTTACATTTATGGGTATGTTCTAAAATTTTATAAAACTTTTAGTAATCAACTATGTCTTCAGTCTTATTCTCGATATGACATTTTATGCCATAAAAAAGTAATTAAATTTTTTTGTCAATTACTGATTATAATAAATTTCCATCAGATTTTCAACCATGGCTATTCTAAATTTTTGTCATCCACAGTTATCACTTTAAATTTTTCTCTAAAGGTATTTGCAATGAAATTCCTGGAAAAGACTCTAAAAAGTACTCTAAAATACACTTTTCTAGTAATCAGTGGACTAAATTAAATTTTTTCAAAACTCTAATGAAGAAACTGATGGGCTCATAAAATTGCTAATCATGCTTAAGCAGAATAAAAATAATTACATGAGAGGGAATAACTGGTTTTATGACTTTTAATTGAAACATGGTTGGTCCTTAAACACATTGTTTTTCATATTTAAGAATGTTTTCTTTAGTAAGCTATCTATAGTTTACAGCAATTTTGTAAACTATACTTTTGTAAACAAAGAAAGAAACATTTGATTTATATGTCTACCTGATTATTGTGAAATTTGAAAACTATTCGTGTGTACTCTTATGTCAATATGGTTATTTGCATGTCTAATAATAATCTGCTCTCTCTTTATGGCAGGATACAACTGGTTATGTTACCAAGGCTTTGCTTAAAATGTATTTGAGCATGTGCACAGAATGCCTAGGTTCAAGGGTTCCCAGACTTTCAGTGAGTAAATAAAAATTGTCACTTCTGTGTAGGCTCAGGAACTTTAAGACTGTAGCTATAATTTAAAATCTCCCTTAATTTGGGTTCCTAATCTCAAAAAGTTTTAAAATCTGAGAACCTATGTGATCTATTTACAGAGAAAAAGTAATGTTTTTAAAGAAAAGCTATATGTCTGTTATTAGATTGTAATGCTATGTATTGTTTTCAAGTGTTTTTAATCTACCTGTAAATGAGACTAGATCCTTAATTCTTCTATATTTCTCCAATAACATTTTTTTCATGAAATTATTTAAAAAATTAGAAACTGCTGTGTTCCTAAAGCCCAATAAGCTAATACTAGGTGAATTTTAAGGAACAAGTCTTGTGTCTGATGTATGGACCATACAAAAAGTTCCCTAAACTGCCTGATGTCATACCAGACATTTAAACTACAAGCCGGATGAGAAATTGATGTTTTCATGCTGTAGACAACTTTTTGCAAGACACCGAAACAAGACTATGTATTGTAATAAAACTCTCACCCTTCTCAACGTCTACCTTTTCTATTTGTCAGGGTAACAGTCATTTGATTTATTCAATTGGTTACCTTTAAGCAGAAGTTTTTGGATCAAAAACATTATGCAAACTGAGATTGACACATTACTATTAATTTTACTTTGTATTCTCCCTTTTTAGACTTTATGTTTGTTACTAGTTAAATTTTTGCAGAAGTACCCTTAATAAAATAATGCTGAGCCAGCACTTTGAAATTGATAGCAAAATAATATGAAACAGACAAAACTGAACTTATTAGTGGACTCTAGGTAGACTTAGCCTCAGGACCACTCCCTTCAAACCTTTCATGTTGCTCAAATGTGGCTAAAAGGGTTTTGAAACTGACTCCAGGCTATCAATCACTCCCTCCAATGTGGGACTAGACTAACAAACCACAACAGGTCCACCCCGGCCCCAAGGGACAATAAAAACCTAACTACAGATGACTGATCTGTGATGCTTTTGGAGAAAGATATTGATCAAAAGGCAGTAATGTGAACATTGTCAGATTAAAATGGAGTGACTTGTGTTAAAAAAAAATCCTGACGAATAGAGCCAGGAAGGTTATAAAGGGTTATTATGCATAAATGCTTGACAACCAAACTATCACCAATGACTGCCAAAACTGCAAACTTGCACAAAGACAATCAAAATCTATTTTTTGATACTTCAGAGAGAACATTTGCCCAACAACTGCATATCTAATTTCTGACTAGCATCACCCTTCTTATTGATCCCTTTGGTTGAGGATACTTATCTCAAAACAATTATATAATTTTCTTCAATTGTTTTTAAACTTTTGTCTTCATTTACCTCCTTGGATATATACATAGTTCATTATAGCACACATATTCCCATTGCAATGGTCTGTTTCTGAATGTATATAATATTCTTTTAGGGATCTTCTGTTTGTTATTTAGATTGAAGCTGTAAACATAATTAAGGTGCTTCTCTGAGTTATGTATGTCTTGATAGCAAATTATCAAACCTAAAGAGGGGTCTTGAGAATCTCAATTTGTAGCCAAGTTGGACAGATGTATGGGGTAACCTGGGAACCTTTACTTGCAATTGGTATATGAAGTGGGAAGTAGTCTTGTGAGACTCAGCCTTT
Organism: Plecturocebus donacophilus; assembly: GCA_004027715.1. Classification (NCBI taxonomy): domain Eukaryota; kingdom Metazoa; phylum Chordata; class Mammalia; order Primates; family Pitheciidae; genus Plecturocebus; species Plecturocebus donacophilus. The sequence continues at coordinate 24,293 of PVKP010007003.1, forward strand.
AATCAGTGGGATGTGCATTAACTTCAGGAAGTCAATGTCATAACTGAATTGTAGGACACTCGGTGTCCAGAGAGTTGAAGAATTGGTTAATAAGAGCAAAACTTCCACACATATGGTATCACAGTGAAGTTTTGAGAGTGTAGTGAAGAGTATTTAGAATAGAGATAAACAGGGAGTTTGCATTTCACAGAGAGGCCAAAATCAAACAGGCTTAGAAAAACAACAACAACAAAAAAAACCCTTCTTTAAAACTGTTTAATCCCAATTAAAATGACCAGAACACCCAATTCCTCAATTCTAATTGAGATTATTCAGGCCAATTAGAGCTAACAGTAATTCCATCCAATTCCCATTCATAATATTAATAAAACCTTTAATTTACATATAAAGTGTGATTATTTTTTCTTTCTTTTATGGGCTTAGTACAAAACTTAAACTTTTAAATATATTGACAGGGTAAATTTACACAGGACTAATAAAAGCTGCCTACTGATTATGTTACGTGAGTTTTAATTAGCAAAGAAAAATTCTTTACTTTTAGCTAAAAATACTACGTACGCAATTACAGTTATAACTCTATTTCATAATGTTGACATAACAGAAAAGTCAATAACTTAAGAAGTGATTTTAAAAATTTTTGACAAAAGTTATAATTTAAAGCAAAACAAAACAACTCAATGTTAATGCCTAAAATGAGAGCCTTGCCAAGAATGGCATAACCACATATCCCTCTGCCCACACAAAGGGGAAATAGCATATACCTCTCAAATTATATGACTCACTCACTACCTGAGAGATATAGAACATATGACCTAGGTCACTCTGGAGAGTCAGAACATATTATAAAAGATAATTATAAGAAATAAGTCACTTTTACAGTTACTGTGAAAACAATATAAATTTACTGTGCTATTTGTACAGCATTCGAATTGTGTTCCCTAGTTTAAGCAATTTGCTTCTCTCTGGCAAATGCCAACATGAATCATATTAGTGTCTGCCATTGCATTTCTTGAACACAGGCAAATATAGGACCAGGTACTGTGTTAGGTGCTGGTGTATAAGGGTAAACAAATGTGATGTGATCCTGGATTTCGTAGACCTTATTAGTCTTGCTGCCATGAACATCACATAACCAAAATGCAATAGAATATGACATTGCTGGTTTATTCTTTCTAAGGGAAATACCTTCTCTACTGTTTTTCATACCGTAAGTAGAGATTGGTTCACTGTCAGGAAATGCAAGCTTATCTACAAATAAGTCAATTGTTTCTGCCCGACATTTATGGTTGTATAAACCTACTGGGCTATTGGTTCTGATTTTGGTTAAGTAAAATAAACACAGATGGTATTTCCAAACTCTTTGTATGTAAATTAATTTTATAGTAAAAATATAAGTTTTCAAAGTCTGTGATTGTCTCATGAATATTTACAAAGAGTGTTTTTCTACTCAGCTTTTTGTTTTTTTCTAAGGTACAAGTAGTTTCATCTTTGCATCAATGATTTCTTTTCATTTGAAATTTTTACCATTACGAATATTTCTTAATGTACAACTATGAAGAGGCTAATTGACCCTTTCACAAATAGACATGTTTTCATATAAAAGGTCCATTTTGCTACAGGTGGGTAACTAAAGCTGCAACTGGCTTCAGCAATATAATAATCTGAAGAATTAATTATTCAGGAACAGGTTTTCTCTCATTCCCCAACCCTATCACTTTTCTTTCTAATGCCACTTCAATTGAAATATTTCAAATCTAAGCTACTTGTATTGCTGAGTAATGCTAAACTGTGCAATATTATGTTACATTCCATCTGACATTAGTTAATATGATAGGATGTAGAATAGTTAATTTTCATTTAATATGTGTTTTAGGTATAGATATGTTTCAAGAGGCTTCCTATAATTCAGAATTTATGTTGCAAATGTCTTTTGCAGATAGCCCTTATTATGGTCACTAAGACTAAACATATATAACATTCATTGTATTAAATGTGCTTTTCCCATTGAAATGTTACAAATTATTGGCATTCATTTGAAGAACTTGTTAAGTATCTAAAATTTTGTACCGGCTAGTATCTGGAATATGCCTTGAAGCAAGTTCTGTTTACAGACAAAGTCTGTAAGATATCCAAATACCACTGTGATGTGTTTACAGTTTATAAAAGAATTAAATATCAAGTTCTTTTGGGTGTGCATTTCTAAATGAGCATTAAATGAATTGCGGGAAAAAACTAGAAAATTTTCATATCTGGCACATGTGAAATGAATGAATAATTGCATTCATCTCTTTTTCACAGCTTATTTTTGGTTGCTAAGGGGATCTCTAATGGTCATTAAGGTCAAGACAGGGGATTAGTTTACTTTTATAAATGGATTTCACCTGGAAATGTCATTTCTATGCAATCAACTGTATCATCTTGGGTTTATGAGCAATGATGCTGAACTGGAGACAGATGGAGAATTTTGAAAAGAGTTCCAACTAATTCTGACAGCCATCACTTTCCACCCCCCTTGGTTAAAAATTAACTTCCAGTAGTGGGAAAAAGATAATGAAACCTACCCAATATCTACAAAAGGTGTTAAATATCACAAATTTTTATTCATAATTTATTTTTTTGGGAGGCAGAATGAGTTGATCTAGGGAGATATGAAGATTATTAAATAAAATCAAAGTTCATTACATAATACCACCTGCCAAATTAAACTTACAGGCATGAGGAAGCAGCCTCCATAGAAAAATAATTGTCATAGGAATCAAAACGTATTGTGTTGGTTACAAAGAAGTGCTAAAGTTCACCTGTACAGTTTATTTAGTTCAATTAGTTCTCAAGGTTTGTCCTTTAAAGCTTCCCGTGAAAGGAAAGACAGCAATAGAACATTTTTTCAAGATCATCAAAGTATTTAAACTATTTAAGGGAGTACCTTTGGCTAGCTGGGTACTACAAAGAGCCAATTAGGGTTGTTCACTGCTTTAAAGCAGGCAAGATAGCCAAAAGGGAAGACTCTCTCATTATAGGCTTTGAAAGCAATATTTAGGATCATGGACTTTTAGCCTTTAGCAGTGTAAGTACCATACTGCTTAAATGATTTATACTTTAGAGGGCAAGTATAAGGGAGGCTTTATCAAATTAATGGCCAACACAGGTATTTAGTGGAAGCATTAAGTTGGAGTTAAACACTGATTTTTAAAAAGTCCACATGAAGGATGGCCAAGATACATAGGCCTGTGTTGCTGTAATTACCAATAGATGTTCTACTTTTTTTTTTTTTTACCATGTATATCTCTTTTTGATACCTTCTATTTCCTCCTAGCTTTGCTGCTCGTGTGCCAGTGATGGCCAGGCAGGGAAATACAACCCTTATTGATACCAATTTTTGGCTTTTTCTTTTTAAAATTAAAAAAAGACTTAGTAGGAAAAGAGGGAAGAATGGTTTTGAGGGAAAATTGGTAGATTTTTATAAGATACATAAGCAAAAAACAGTAATGTAAAAAAAATGTATGTTATAGTAGTGTAAAAATGTAAAAATATGGTAGCATTAATCATTATAATAAAGATAAGTTAGTTTGGGCTGCGATGATAACTTGAGGACAGGTACTTAGTTGATGGAGTCAGTAGAATTGAATAATGTAGTTATGGATCATTTGTGCATAGAGAATGATTTAATTAAGAAATTCAGAAAATAATGTTCTAATTTTAAGATATACCTATCTATATCTATACCTATGTGGGGGAGGGAGTGAATATAAACAGATTAGACTTCAAGCAATCACTCTAATACAATAACAACAAAATTTCAGTTCCATTATCAAAAGAATTTAAATATGCACAGCAAAAGAAATAGTCCACAAAGTAAAAAGACAACCTACAGAATGGGAGAAAATATTTGCAAACTATGCAACTGGCAGGGTACTAAAATCCAGAACTTAAAAGAAACTCAAACAACTAAAAACAAACTAAACCCATTAAAAAGTGGGCAAAGGATATGAATAGACATTTTTATTTCTTTCTTTTTTTTTTTTTTGAGACAGAATTTCCCTCTTGTCACCCAGGCTGGAGCACAATGGAGCGATGTCGACTCACAGCAATCTCCGCCTCCTGGGTTCAAGTGATTCTCCTGACTCAGACTCCAGAGTAGCTGGGATTACAGGCGCGTGCCACCAAGCTCAACTAATTTTTGTATTTTTAGTAGAGACAGGGTTTCACCATGTTGGCCAGGATGGTCTCAAACTCCTGATCTTTGATGATTCATCTGCCTCGACCTCCCAAAATGCTGGGATTACAGGCGTGAGCCACTGTGCCCAGCCAAACAGACATTTTTCAAAAGAAGACATATAAATGGCCAACACGTATATGAAAAAATGATCAATATCGCTAATCAGATACATGCAAATTAAAACCACAATCAGATATCATCTTACACCAGTTAGAATGGCCATTATTAAAAAGTAAAAGAACAACAGATGTTGGCAAGGATGTGGTGAAAGGGAACACTTATATACTGTTGTTGGGAAAGTAAATTAGTACAACTGCTATGGAAAATGGTATGGAGATTTCTCAGAGAACACAAAGCAAAATTATCATTTGACCCAGAAATCCCACTACTGGGTCTCTACACAAAGAAATTATTTTATAAAAAAGATACCTGCACTCACATGTTTTTCAGACTATTCACAATAGCAAAGATATGGAATCAATCTAAGTGTCTATCAATAGATGATTGTATAAAATTAAATGTAATATATAAAATGTGATATATATATATATAAGTAATGTGATATAATATATATTTATATATATCACATTTACATTTTGTATTCTATTGTGTGTACATATATATTGTATGTACTTGTCCTTTAGACATTCCATACACAATGAAATACAAAAAGCCATAAAATAATAAAATTCTTACAAAAGTCATAAAAAAGAATGAAATTGTCTTTTGTAGCAACATGGAAGAAACTGGAGGCCATTATCTTAAGTGAAACAACTCAGAAACAGGAAGTCAAATACTGCATGTTCTTGCTTATAGGTGGGAGCTAATAATGTGTACATGTGGGTATAGAGTGAGAAAGGATAAATAATGAAGACTCAGAGGGTGGGATGAGAGAGAGTGGAATGAGGGGTGAGAAATTACTTAATGGGCATAGGGTACATTATTTGGGTGATGGTTACACAAAAAGCCCAGACATTACTATTGCACAATATGTTTATGTAACAAAACTGTAGTTGTGCCCCTTAAAGTTATACAAATATAAGAATTTAAATGTGGCATATCTTTGAAAGGTCATATAGTATATGTAAGCATATTATGTTGGAAGGTTTGGGAAAAACTAATCTCTCATATCTCTTTTCTGGAATCAAAACCAACAGGGAAATAGACATAAATAAGATCTAGGATGGGAGTACTAACAAAATATAGGGCTTTCTACTACTTCTTCCCTAAGTTTAAATCTTGGTTCTCATCAAAGCAGCCCCATGAAGAAACATGACCTACCCAATGTGCTTTGAACACAAATAAGCAAAAATGGAAATGCTAAGAGGACAGTGGGGCTCCGGGCTTGTGTACGGACACTGGCTGTTTACTGTATGTAAGTAAAAACTGGGAGAACAAAGGCCACAGGAAGGCAGAGATTTGAGAGAATGGAGCAAGAGGATTGGCCACACATGAAATAGAGTAGTAATGCTCTATACTTTAACTCAACCCAAAAGAGCAATGTGGAACAATGGATGATGGTATTTTACAATCCCAGATTAGATAAATCATTTCTTTTTTTGGGAAGAGTGAATAAGAAAGTAAAGAAATAAGTTTCTCTATTTCTTCTCAGAGAAAGATAATAAATATTACTATTTCATTGGTAAATGAAAGAATATATAAAGATGAAGAAAATTTTTATTCCTTACACTACCTTTTAATTTTTCTGCTTGAATTATTTAAAACTTTTGGTTGCAATTGACAGAAAATAAAAGTGGCTTAACAAACACAGAAGACCTGTACATGACAGTTTATAGCAATTTAATTTGTAATAGCCCCAAAATAGAAACAACCAATATGTCCTTCAGTAGGTAAATGGTTAAACAAATTGTGGTACATTCACACAGTAGAATACTGTTAAGCAATAAAATGGAGTGAAATACTGATATATGCATCAACTTGGATAAATCTAAAGGACATTAAGCTAATTGAAAAATAAAGCCAAGCTCAAAGGGTCCATGAAGCTGGGGAAGATGCCAGAGATTAAGGCTTACATGATTCTTATACCTTGTAACCTGGGACACAAAGTCTCCTACAATCTTAGGGAACACAAAATTTTGGATCAGTCCTCTTGGAACCAATCACTATTGTCAGTAAGACCAAATACACTGATGGCCCTTAATGTGCTGGGGGGAAAAACAGGGGTGTGTGTGTGTGTGTGTGTGTGTGTGTGTGTGTGTGCACACAGGGATAGCTCCATTGGGACCTCACTGAGGAAAGGAGTGGTTTCTCAAAGAAGTGAGATGTTTTAATCAAATTCAGGTTACATGGACTTAGGAAAATAGCAGATGTCTACTGTACTACTAAAATATCACAGTGACAACTATGTAGATATGAACAAATATTTGATACTCTAACTTGTAAAACATTTAAATATTACTATAATGCAACAAAGAATATTTACAGATTTAAATGTTACTTACTTTTGGAAAGAAAAGACTAGAAAGACTGAACAAAATTTAGTAATTAACCAAAAGCCTAAAAGAAACAGTTCCAGGATGAGCAGCAAAATGAATTTCAACATTGCATTATAAGTGAAGTTGGTACAAAAAATCAGAAATTCACCAGTCTTTAAATTACATAGAAAACTAAGGTTTTATATGTAAAAATGATTAGTAGTTGAAACAGGTTAAAGTTTTAGAAAATAAGTACAGGCTCTGTAACATTGATCTAATAATTAAAAATACCCATGTATGCATTCAAACTTAGAAAATACCTTTTATATAGGCCCAAAACCCCTGTGATGATTATTAAGCTCAGTGGTAGATGGGGACATTTTGCTGAGTTTGGTCCCTTTTAGGTAATGCTCTGTAGCACAAGATAGGAAAGAGGTTGCTGGTTGCCAGGGATGTACACTGAGTGAGAAGATTCTCTTCAAAGTGTAGGAGCAACGATAACTGAAGACTAATAAAATAGTTTGATCTTTCAGACTTAATTTTAGATTAATATTTTTAACTCAATATGAAGAATTCAGGGGAGCAGAGCAGTAGGAAAAATAGAAAATTGTGAAGTAGCATTTTGTATTAAGAATTGTGGGCAAGGCGTGGTGGCTCACGCCTGTAATCCCAGCACTTTGGGAGGCTGAGGCGGGCGGATCATGCGGTCAGGAGACTGAGACCATCCTGGCTAACATGGTGAAACCCCATCTCTACTAAAAATACAAAAATTTTAGCTGGGCATGGTGGCACGTGCCCGTAGCCCCAGCTACTCAGGAGGCTGAGGCAGGAGAATTGCTTGAACCCAGGACGAGGAGGTTGCAATGAGTGGAGATCACTCCACTGTACTCCAACCTGGGTGATAGAGCAAGGCTCCATCTCAAAAACAAACAAACAAACAAAAAACTGTGGTGGAAGGATCTACAGTAACAATTGTTATTGGGAAGAACAGGAGGAGTTAAAAATTTTTTAAAAAGACTTACAATGATTCTGAAATAATCACACTGAAGGAGATAATGGGAAAGGGATGTGTGCCAAGGGTGGTGATATTAGAAAGGATTTCCAGTATTTCATATTTGAGAAGTGGCTTACAGAGGGGAAGATTATTCTGCAGGGATGAGAAATACGACTGACGACATAGTATTTGTGTCCAAGGTCCTGATCATTGAACTATTTTCCTCTCATGTCTCTACTCTTCTTGATTATACCAAAATATACCCTTCAACTTCCATCTAGTTCAAAGTATAAGAATGCATATATATATTTTAAATTATGACTTCTGGAAAATTTTGTCTTATATCTCACTTGGGCACACACATATAGGTACTCCTTTACTTTTAATGAGGTTATGTCCTGATAAACCCATTGTAAATTCAAAGTCTCATTAAGTCGAACTGTGTGGCTGACTGGGAGCTATGGCCTGCTGCTGCTGCTCAGCTTCGTGAGAGAACCAGTACAACTATGCTGTCTTTCACTTTTAGTATAGTATTAAATACATTACATGAGATGTTCAGTACTTTGTTATAAAATAGCCTTTGTGTCAGATAATTTTGCTCAACTGTAGGCTAATATAAGTGTTCTGACCACATTTAAGGTAGGCTAGGCTAAGCTATGTTTGAGAAGTTAGGTATATTAAATGCATTTTTGACTCACAATATTTTCAGCTGATTATGGGTTTATCAGGACATAACCTGAGGGACATCTGTATATACATATAAATGACAGAAATATCTCAGAACTAACCTTCCCCAACAGGTCTTAACTTGAGGGACTAATCCCTATAGTGGCTGTTAGTAGAATTTAACATTTGCAAAGCTTGAGTGATTTGTAAGATGATGTTCACTCAGAGAAGCATGGACTATCTATCAATTACTACCTTTTGGGGCAAGTCACAGGAGGGGATAAGCTTAGTACTCTGCATATACATTTCAGAAACAATTGCCCTGTGCTAATTCCTGAAACATACATTTATATTTTGTCTTAATGTCCCAGTTGTGCCTTCAGACTCTGAATATGGAGTCTTAACAAAAAAATTCAGGATGTAAACCATTGATTTTGTAACATATCTTACCTTTAGTGGTTAACAACTTATGAGCAAGTTGTGAATATGCAAAAAGCAATATGTGTGATATTTTGGTTGTAAAAGAAACAACATTCTTGAAAAATCAGTCCGTAGGATTTGTGAATGCCTTCAGTGATACTAATGACTTTTCTACACGTACTAGTAGCAATATTTTTGTTTTAATTTTTTAATTTTCTGAGATGGAGTCTTGCCCTGTTGCCCAGGTTGGAGTACAGTGGTGCAATCTCGGTTCACTGCAACCTCTGCCTCGTGGGTACAGGTGATTCTCCTACCTCAGCCTCCCAAGTAGTCGGGATTACAGGTGCCTGCCACCATGCCTGGCTAATTTTTATATTTTTAGCAGAGATGAGGTTTCACCATGTTGGCCAGGCTGGTCTTGAACTCCTGACCTCAAGTTATTAGCCCACCTTGGCCTCCCAAAGGGCTGGGATTAGGCATGAAGGATTGCACCCAGTCTATTTTTGTTTTTAGTATAAACAATGTGAGCTAGATATAGTTTGCTCATAATTATGAAATGCACTGAATAAATCTCAAATCTGGATATAATTTACTGAACTTCATCCACATATTAAAGCTAATTATCAGTCACAAGTGAATAGGTGACTCAAATTTGTTTTCTGTAGTAGAGATGCTTTTTGTATAAACCATATGCAGTATTAGTCACACTGTAGATAGAGACATTTTATAGCAACTTCAGTTCAAAAATCCCGATTCTGCGACTGTACAGCTGTGGAATTTTTGGCAAATTATTTAATTTTTCCAAGCATCTTCTCCTTTTTCAGTCAGAAAACTAAATGTTATTTATAAATCATCCAAAATTCTCATAGCTATGTGTTTTGGAATTCAGTTTCTTGTTTTAGAAATGCAATATAATGTATATACTGTATTTGTATATAACACCCTCACCCTCAGTAGGGTCTGGGCTAATACTCTATAATGGAACATTAACATTTCTGCAGCAAAGCCTCTGAATGTTTGTACTAAGCAGGGTAAAGACAGTTAATAGACTCATATTAGCAGAAGTCAGGTTCTACAGACAAAAATTACACAAAACCTGATTTTAAAAATCTGTGGAGTTTTGGAATTGAATAAGAAGTTGTAGATCTGTAACATTTACTTTTTAAAAAAGTGTATTTAATTGATAAATAAAATTTATACATATTTATCACATTCAACATGAAATGTAACATCTACTTTAAAAGCTGAGCAGTAAGTGAAAAATGCATTTAAAACATTTATCATATGAAAAGAACTCAAAAAACTATGATTGTTATTATGTGTTCATTAAGAAATGTGGACTGAGGGCTCCTTTACAAATAAGGGAACACTTTTTAAGGCTTGTGGTTGGAAGTTGGTCTCAAAGTAAGGTCAGACTATCCTGATTCCAGAATTTGCAACTCCATTAACACCAAAGCAAGCTCTTATTGAGTAGTTACTGTAGATATTTCCAAGTTATTTAAATATGAAAGTCAAAGCATAATATGAAACAAAATGCAGTTGTTATAAATATGAATCCCTCTTCAGTTTAACAATAAATTATGTATACATGTACATGTATATATATATGTATATATGTATAGCAGAACTGATTATACATGTATATATGTATAGAACTGACTATTCATATATATACATATATATGTACAGTTTTGCTATATATATGTGTGTGTATATATAGACATACATATATATACATACATACATATATATAGATAGATATAGATATATAGTCAGTACTGCTGTAACTATTTTGAAAGTGCAAATTTGCTCCTATGGCATTGATACATTAGGGAACCATTTGAGCCTAATGTTAGTCTTGTACCTGGTTTCACAGTCTTTCATCTAGATGAAACACTAGGTGAAAAGAAAACTGCACTCAGTGGAACCAAGCTACATCAGAATATTCAAAATGAATACATCTCAGGACAGTGGGCCACAGCCATCCACATCTGGTATTATAAATTCCTGTCTGAATTCAGCTCACCCTCTTTCCATCACTTTCTAGTAACTCACAAGCTACAATCCTTCCACATTAACTTCCAAGCAAACTTCCCTTCTCAAGGCAAAGTGCCATATTTATCACAGTACTTATGTATTTCTTAAACATTTAACATGTAAAACTGGGCCACTGTTTTTATTAGTTTCCTTTCTTTTAATGTGTTGGTAACAAACCTTTCGAGTGTTGTGCCACTAACCTCATTTTCCCCATTAACCTCGTGGTTTCATTGTACAACTTTGCATAGCAATTTGAGTTTTAGGAACACATATGCCATGTTATAGCAATGCTGTTGTTCACAACACTTGGTGTGCACTCTACCTACCTTTGGCATGTAAGCAAAGTCAAATATAACATCCAGGAATGTAAGAACATATTCTTCAACTAACTTAAAAAAGTAGGAAAGCATAATATAATCTTATTTGTAAAAATGTTACTCTACAAAAAGCAAAATTTGTTTTACTTAGGTCTTAATAAAAGTGCATGAGAAAGACTGGTAGAATTAGTATTAATGTATTAAAAGTGATTATTTCAATCTGGTAAATAAAAAGACTCTCTTGAATATATTCCATTAAATCTCCACCTTCATAACTTTCTAATTTCTGTTAATTTTATAGCCATTATTAATTTAGAACATTGCTGTTCCAAGTATGTTCTTAGGGATAGCACTAGTTCTTTAATGAAAGGACTTATATATTATATACCACATTTTTTAGATTCGGAAGCAAGTATGCAGTGACTAAATGATGCTTTAAAATATTCCACCAAAGGAAAAAAAATAGGAAAAGAATACTCTGGACAAAATTTGATAATTGGATTCAGTGTAATGAGGATTCATTATATAGTATTCTCACAGAATTTTTAAAAACTTCAATATTTTAAAGGAATTTGAAAATTACTGGGTTAAGTAAAACAAGATTCTTGGTTAAGAGACCTCAGGGGCTTATATTGTCAATGTGCACCATCCATCTTCCAGTATGCTGCATTTTCCATTCTTCTTTGACCCAGAACCCTTTCTTTGGCAGGGAATCCCAGGTAAGCTGTGTTTTGTGGAACATACTTAACACATCATGATGTAGAAATAACAGTGACTACTCCAGAGTAAACTCAGAAATGCTGAACAGTGTAGCTCAGAAGAGACTGTCATCTACATTTCTCTCAATCTACTGATTTACTATATAAAAAATTATCATAGCATTATTTATAAAATTCACACTTAAAAATTTTACAAATATGTCCACGATGGTTTTAAATGTGAATAAAAATGAAAAGTGCAAAACAATATAAAAAGTATGATCCTATTTTCATTAAAAATCCCCAAGAATATAGGAGAAAAAAATATATGTATGACTAAAATAAATGTCTAGGCAAAAGACATTTATTATTTTCAATGGCAAAAACTGCAATTACTTTTGTACCAACCTAATATTAATAGCAGTTACACCTGGGAAAAATGACATTGGTAGGAGATGAGGAGGAAGCACATTTACTTCATACCATTCTATATCATTTTTTTAGAACAATACATTTTTAAAATAAAAATTAGTTATTTTAGTTAAAATTTATCTATGATGTTACCAACACAAAAATAAAGGTTTGAGGTGATGGATATGCTAAAATCCTGACTTGATCATTGCACATTGCATACATGTATCAGCATATCACACTGTATCCCGTATATGTACAATTATTATTTACCATTTTAAAGTACACGTATTAATTTTTAAAAAATAATCAATTAAAAATCAAGCCAGGCGTGGTGGCTCACGCCTGTAATCCCAGCACTTTGGGAAGCCGAGGCAGGTGGATCAAGAGGTCAAGAGACTGAGACCATCCTGGCCAAAATGGTGAAACCCCATCTCTACTAAAAAAACAAATACAAAAATTAGCTGGGCATGGTGGTGTGTGCCTGTAGTCCCAGCTACTAGGGAGGCTGAGGCAGGAGAATTGCTTCAACCCAGGAGGCAGAGATTGCAGTGAGCCAAGATTGCGCCACTGTACTCCAGCCTGCTGCCTGGCGACAGAGCAGGACTCTGTCTCAAAAAAAAAAAAAAAAAAAAAAAAATCAAACTGTAATGTTAGAAGTTAGGATAGCTGTTACCATTGAGGGATGTGGTGACTGGGAGAAGGTGTAAGGATATCTTCCGAGGTATTGATAATTTTCTTTCACAATTTGAGTGCGGATTACATGGGCATGTTCACTTTGTGAAAATTCACTGCTATATATTCACTTATGATTGATCTACTTTTTATATAAGGCTCACTTAAAAATGGTTTTACATTGGCTTATCAAATAGCATTCTTGTTTTAGTTTAATTCAAATAGTTCATAGCTTTCTTTTCCACATTCATTATGGTTTATTTCCCCTAACTTCCCTTTAATATAGTTATACGACAAAGGCCCGTTTATTAATTTTTATAGAAGGCTAAACCTCTACCTTATACAAATGGCATATAAGAAAATCATGCTCATACCTTATGGTATGAGGAGGATCATGAGGTATAGTCACTTATTAATCACGGCAGCCACTCATCAGTATCTGGCAAAAAGATTTCTTTCACCTAAAATGGAAAGGAATAGAGGTGAGAGTGGCTGTTAAACACGCAACAAAACCAAAAGCCAAATGACAAAGGGACCAAAAGAAAATGTGTGTATGGTAGTTTTCTGTATGACAGGTCCTGAATATGCTCTATGAATATGGAATCACCAGTGTCAGAGCTGAAAGAGACTACAAAGATTATTCTCACACTCTCCCAATCAGATTTTAAATGGAAAAACTTGATTAGCTGAAAGGCTTAAAATGTTTCCACTTGTTTGCTTTGGTGTGAAGGACCCTGTGCTGCATAAAATTAAAAGTGCATTTGGCCAAATATTTGTTACATTCAGCAAACACACAGGATGGGCAAGGCAAGTAAACAAGGTTGTATAATTAAGTTGCAGCTCCATGTGCTTCCTATAGCAGCAAGAATGATTAAAACATCTTTTCTCATTAAGAAGCCTATGGATTATTTTCAGATTTGGCTCTGGTGTCACATATCTTGATCTTATTTGAAATACAAATCTACAAAATTCACATTTTCTATAAAATAATAATTTAGAGCAAGAGTCCCCAACCATGGCCTGTTAGAAACCAGGCCACACAGCAGGAGGCGAGTGGTAGATGAGCGCTCCCATCGCTGGTATTATTGCCTGAGCTCTGCCAACTATCAGATCAGCAGGGCATTAGATTCTCATAGGAGTGCGACCCGCATTACAAACTGTGCATGCGAGGTATCTAGGTTGTGTGCTCCCTATGAGAATGTAATACCTGATGATCTGTGACTGTCTCCTGTTACCCCAAGATAGGACTGTCTAGTTGCAAGAAAACAAGCTCAGGGCTCCCACTGATTCTACATTACGGTTAGTTATATAATTAATTCTTTATATATGTAATATAGAATGTAATTAAGAATAGAAATAAAGTGCACAATAAATGTAATGTGCTTCAATCATCCTGAAACCTTCCCTACCTTGGTCCATGGTTTTGTCTTCCACAAAACTGGTCCCTGATGCCAAAAAGTTTGGGGATCACTGGTTTAGAGTATGTAAGGGGTAGTAATGAGACAAGAAAATGAAACACTTTAAAATCTACATCTTTAATATATCAAGTAGCAAAGTACAATATTTTTATTTGTGATGATAACTTAAATAATATTTATAACGATTTTATGGACACATATATCTATACTTGTACATTAAAGTATTTTTGAAAAGGAAAGTCATATATATGACAAAAATAATGTATAAAAACATAATAGAGGACCAAATACATCTTGGGCCATAATTTTACCACTTCTAAATTCTTATTTCAAAAAATAATAAAGATAATTTTACTCACTACTGTTTACTAAAATGTCCTAGTCAATTTGTTGTAGCATAGTAAAGCTAGGTTGCCACCATGCTAACTTACACTCAGGGATTTTAAAAGGCAATATTTAAAAGACTTAAAAGACAACTTTTTCTTTTGAAATTTTATATTTTTTTTAGAATACAAAAGAAAACAAAGAGTTTCATTTTTCTGCTTGCTGAAAGTATTTCAGTAAACTTAGCTTTAAGATAGGTCTTCTTTCAAAGATTTTATTATTTTTGAAAAGGGGTACTGATAAACTTTGATAACAGATTTGATCAACTTCATTTTGCTGGGTTTTGAAGTGATTTATCTTAGATTTCCTTTAGAAATGTTTCTTCCAAATTTTCTAATCATGCTTGGATCTGTTTTACAGATGTTTCTTTTATGTTCTAGAGAAGAAATAAAAAGACGCATAAATATAGTAAAAGTATCATTCAAAAAGTTTTCATCATTCCACTTTTTCAAAATTACAGACATAGGAAGGAAAATTTACTCTTGAAATTCATAGTTGTTAATTAACATAATTTAAAATATAATCACAACAAACATTAATATCTTTGGTTTAAAAGCTGTTCAAATTCATGTTGCAAAGTGAAGTTTCAGTGAGTGCATGCACATACACACACAGACATAAGGTGAAGTAGTCAAATTAACTAGTATGTTCACTTTCTTTCCTTCTGACTAATAAAGGACAATTTCTACAAGCATTTCTTCCTTTTCTTAGTTGTATCACCATTTTTTTCCCCATTCCTTGGTTTATTGCCCCAGGGATTTAAGGTTCCATATTTTTCCATTTTAAAATTATCATTTGCATCTAATACTTCCTAAAGGGTTGCTCTTAATCCTATAGCCCTTTTTTCCTTTGCTGCCATCTCTCAAATGTGTTCTATTTATGCCCATTCTTCTGGTTTTTCATTAGCTTTCACCATCATTCCTTATTCAACAAAGTGTTGTTACAACAGGGTGCCACTGACTTTTTTCAGAATCAGTTTAATTGCTTATCCACTTTCTTGGTCACATTAGGTTTTAGTTTTAGAGGCACATATTCGCTTAAGACTATTTCTTATTTCTCTCGCTGCTCAGTTAACTTGAGTTGCCTTTCCCCTTACTGATTATCCTGTGTTTCTTTATTTGTACACTGTTAGTTAGAACACTTGGTTGAATACATTCTAAGGAAGGCAGTCTCAATTCTCACTTTTTTCTGATGTGCATTTGGGCATTTTCACTTGAATATTATAATGTACATTAAATATTGTCTTTCCTTATAAACTAATACCTCTTTCTAAGTGTTCCATTATCCTTAACAACATGTAATCTTTTAAACTTGGGTTAGCTCTCTTTTCTTCTTTGGCAAGCACTGTGATTTAGTATCATTTCCCACTTTTTTTTCCCCCATAGTAGATATTTTTACTTACATCTCTTTATACATGAAATATATGATGAATTTGTATCTTCAGATAATAAGCATATTAGAAAAACCCAATTTCTATGATTTGAGAGTTTTTATAAATTTATTATTTGGCTATAGAATTATGATTCTTGAAGAACCTTTTCAGAAGATCAATGGGGCAGTATACATCTACACTAACTACAGATACACGTTGTTAAGCATTATTAAATACAACATGTCAAACCAAATAATCAAGGTAAATTTTATACTTTAGTACCTTACTGTCTGATGTTTTAATTTGCATGAGGATTATTTCCACTGAAGTTAAGGTAAACACCAGCTACTACAGGAAGCAAGCATTTACCAATACAGCTTGACAAAGTTACTGAAAAATTTTATATTACTCTAATCAAAGGGCATTGACAGAAAAAAAGTAACAATACCTTTCATGTTATTCTTAGGAACATTATATCATCAAACACCTTTAAATTGCATCTGCTATAAGTTCCTATAGAGAACAATCAAACTGGGTCTTATTGATCTTTGTATTCATCACAGGACATAGTAAATGCTTAGTAAATTAACAGTTTCTGAATGAAGTCTTAGGAACTGTCGTGTTAACAGAGATAGATATCTAGACATTGGGGCCTATAAATTGGCTGGCATAATATAGCTCTAGTTTAACTGAAGTGGTTTTGTTACCATGAACTCATGTCACTCCCATATGCAGTTGATGGACTGTAGTATCTTTCATACTGATGGGAAAGATCCATCAGTATCTTTTCCAACAGCCAATGGGAGTTATAATATGATTGTAACTAGATACAGACTGGGACCCGTGTAGTAGTTACACAATGAGTTACAGGCTAAATTACGTAAAATATTACACTAAGAGAAAAATTTAAAGTGGGTATAGTTTATCTGTAAAACATACTTACTTAGTAACATTAAATAATACATTTAGCCAATCATTTCAATTATTATTAGGCAGTAGGGATAACTAAAAGGGTACAGAATGTAGAGTTGGAAGATCTGATTTTGAGTTTGGTTTCACCAATATATTATCTGTGTGATTTCGGGTAAATGCTTTACATTTTGTGTTTTAAAGTTTCCTTATCTATAACATGTGGATAATCATACTTGTTCTACCACATAATAAAGGCGATACATAAAAAGAGATTCTTATGAAAACACAATAAAAAATGTAAAGTACTGTATGATTGTCAGCATAGTCATGCCATTAAATATCAAATTAAAAGCTGACACGTACCCATTGTTGGTCTGTTTTCTTGTAAGTGCTTACCACTTAAATTCTCTTGTCGAACACGTTTGGCAAATCCAGAATTTACGTCTATAGTTAATGAAGTGTTTGATGTAGAGCTTGAGGGGAAAAAATTTTAATTTAGTTAAGCATTGTTTTATACCTCAAAATTAAAACTCATATTCCACATGCAACAGTTGTGAAATCTCATGGAAGTGGAGGTATTAAATATATTTTTGGCCCACAAAGAAATTTAGCGGTGTGTGATTTTAAAATGAATATTTAATATATTTATTCAAATTGAATGTTATGATTGTAGGTATATGTTACAATTCTGCAGCAGAATATTCCAAGGTGATTTGCTGGCAGATAAGCAAGCACTATTATTCAAAATGTAGAGATCAGTAGCACATAGTCACAAGAGGTAAAAAATCTAAGCTTATGTTACAAATGTGGACCAAGAACTCTAACCTAAAAGGCATAAAAAAGTGAGATTGTTTGAAAAACCTTGTTTTAGAATGAAAGCAGAGTAACAGAATAAAAATCTCTAATGACTACAATCATAGAAACTGAAATAAAAAGAATGACCTGTTTTCATTTGCTCTAGCTTCAAAAATTTAATCAGTCTTACACTGCTAATGGTTCAAATTTCCAACTCCATTTCAGTTACTATATTAGTAAACACCTATTATGGCCTTGTGTTACAGGACATACAAATAAATAAGGCACACAAATCCCTGTCCTAAAAATTTGTACCATGGACATACAGTGGAGTGAGAAAAAAAATAAGACAAATACATGAAATAATATAAGATAAAGTAAAAATATAGTGCCAAGGTTTTCATAATACAAAGAGCTATAGATTCCTGAGTGTAGAGTAAGAAAAAAAAATGGGAAATTTTGTGGATGCAATGAATTTGATCTGGACTTTGAAAAACTGCTATCCTTCCTAGTCCTAAAGAGGATCAATTTTTAACAGGCAGGATTGGGGGATGGGTGGAAAATGAACATCCTTCAGCACTGATTCAAATAAGCTAACTTTAGGGAAATTCTGGCTAATAATAAAGATACTATATAGTAATCCCCTTTATCCATGGAGGGGATATCTTCTAAGATTGCCAGTGGACACCTGCAACCAAGGATAGTACCAAACCCGACATATACTATGCACTCTCCTTCACATACCCATGATAAAGTTTAATTTATAAATTAGGCACAGTAAGAGATTAACAATAACTAATAATAAAATAGATCAATTATAACAATATATTATAATAAGATTATGTGAATGTGGTCGGTCTCTCTCTTAAAATATCTTATTGTAGTATAATCACCTATTTTTGAACTGTTTGACTATGGGTAACTGAAATAATAGAAAGCAAAACTTGAATAAGGGGGGTGACTACTCAGTGGAAGTAATGAAAAAGACACAATTTAAGAAGATATAATCACAAACTTGTATGTACAAATAATGTATCAACTATAGTAGTCCCCACTTCCTAAATGGTGATAAATGAATTACTATGATTCTGTTTTGAATATTAAATACACTTTTTATTTGTCTCTATCAGCTGTCCAAGGCAGAAATTCTTTTTTGGTCATTTGGAGATTTTATTGTTTCAAATATAAAGATCAATGTTATAACTTTTGTATAACACTGTTTCTTAAATTTATCTCAAAGTTGTCTTTATTATTTTATGGTATGATTATTCACTTTGGTTAGTTCCAGGACCCTACTTTTTACTCATAGCATGTTCTTACTTAAAAATTAGGCTTTTGTATAAAGCTATTTGATTAGAACTCATATTTCTAGAAATCAAACCCAACCCTAATAAGCTGCATGTTTATATGTAAGTAAAATATACCCAAACATTTTTTTCAATTTAGATAAAATAGTTCACTGATCAAATGTTTAACATTTATGTTGTAGGTCATAAACTACAAAGACTTAAAAATGGCATGAGTGCAAATTCAAATTATGTTAAAGACTATGAGAAATCCAAAGACATTTCCAGTTGTGTGTCAAATATATTTCCAAAACTATTAACAAAGTTAAGAATTAATCTTTTGCTCCCTTATATAGGTAGACTGTTTCTGCTCAATAAAAATAATATCTCTTACACGCTTTGGTCTGAAAAAAATCTCTAGTTGAAATAATTAGACATCTTTCAAAACAAAAAAAAAATGTATGGCAAGTATGAAACAGTTTTTGGTGCTTAGAAAATTGTGGAGAAAAAAAAAATAATCAAATAAACACGATACAAACAATCCAAAACTTTGATGAATATAATTGAGAAGTAAAAGCAAACATTATTATCTATTATATTTATATATTTGATAGGCTAATCCATTTAGTAAAACAGTCTGCTACAGAAATATTAAATAAATTGTTAAGATTAAAAATCTAATATTCTCAATTATTTAAAAAAATCTTTTGGGTAGGTTTTGGAATATCCAGTGCTTTTAAACTCTAAAAGTATTTTATACAAAATAAAACAAATACTTATGTATAGAGCTTCTTCTTCTTTATTTTTAAAATTATATTAGAATATATACACAACTAAATAAGCATATAAAGCTGCTAAATGGAAAATACCGCAGTTTATTACTCTGAAGCTCATATAACTTTAATTGGGGAAAAGGAAGATAAAAAAAAGCAATTATGTACATTTCTAGCATTAATCTCTTTTAACCTTAGTTAATGGCAGGATCTGATTACTGGTACTAGAGGGAATGTAATAGAACAATTAATAGGCTATGAGAAATCAAGTTACTTTCTTTACATGTCCTTCAAAATTATTTCACAATATTTGTTGTTCATGTGGAAGCCCTTTAACTTATCTAAAATCACTCCAAATACACAATTCATATACCTGGACATTTCCTGAAAAACCATTTGATTTGATAATAGCTAAGTTCACATTAAAAAATTGTTCTTTTCTATAAATGTTTGCCACATCTTAATAAACACAACATATTACCAGTGAAGGACAAGAAAACTCACTAAAATTAATAATGGAACAAATTATAAAACTGACACTATGTAAATTGGTGATAAAAGTAGATGAAACAAATGATTGTGGTTAGTTTGGCTCACTCATAAAATGACTGACTTCTGTATATAAACCAGACTAATTGTACAACTCAAATTTTTACCTCAGCAAATATAAAATTTTAAATGTCATAGATAAGAGACATTTAGGGAAAATCCATAAATTTTAAATTTACACATTCCAAGGCTCTGCTATACTTTTTTAGGAGGGACAAAGACATAATAAATTCACTTATGAGAAGATACTCTATTAAGGACAAATAAGTAGGCTATTTGTAAATTTGTTTCCTGTTGCTTAAATGATAACAGGTTCCTAATGGAAAATACATTTAAAAAGTCATTTTAAGGTCATCTATAAACGTTTCTCCCATAATCACATAGCAAAGAAAAAGAGGTAGAGGAAGTCAGATCCATTTTATATTTATTCAGTATATTTTGTCATTGCATTTAATTTATAGGACATAAAGAATGTATCATGAAC
Organism: Plecturocebus donacophilus; assembly: GCA_004027715.1. NCBI lineage: Eukaryota > Metazoa > Chordata > Mammalia > Primates > Pitheciidae > Plecturocebus > Plecturocebus donacophilus. The sequence continues at coordinate 45,135 of PVKP010007003.1, forward strand.
TTCAAGTCATATAACTCAGTATATTTAAGATTTTCCCTTATCTTTAGTTTTTAGTTGTTTTACTACTATATACCTAGGCATGTTTCTCTTTATTAATCCTGCTTGTGGTTTGCAGTGCTTCTCAAATCTGTGGTTTAATGTCTTTTGTTAGTTTTGGAAAATTATTAGCCATCATCTGAAATATTATTTTTCCCTATTCTTTCTCTCATTCCCTTCTGAGACACAAAATATAAAAATTGTAGACTTTTAAAAAGTATGTCCCATGTCTCTTTCACTTCTTTCCATATTTTCCATCTTTTTATCCTTCTGTACATCAGTTTGAATATTTTCCTACCAGTCTATCTTTCAGAAAAAAATCCCAGAATGTGAACTGATAAATAAAAAGTAACAAAATCAAAGTTGTAAATAACAAGTCTCCCAGCAAAGAAAAGCTCAGAACTGGACGGCTGCTGATTTTTACCAAACATTTAAAGAAGAACTAATACCAATCCTACTCAAACTATTCTGGACAACAGAGGAGGAAGGAATCGTTCCAAAATCCTTATATGAGGCCAGTATTACTCTGATACCAAAATCAGACATGGACACATAAAAATAAGAAAACTCCAGGCCAATATCCCTCATGAATACATGCAAAAATCCTTAACAAAATACTAACAAACTGAATCAAGTAACAAATCCAACAGACCATTCATCACGACCAGGTGGGATTTATCCCAGAGATGTAAGATGGTTCAACATATGCACATTAACCAACGTGATACATCATATCAATAGAATGAAGAACAAAAACCATATGATCACTTCAGTTGATGCTAAAAAAGCATTTAATAAAATTCAGCATCTCTTTATGATAAAAACTCTCAAAAATTGGGCATAGAGGGAACATATCTCAACACAATAAAAGCCATTATGTGACAGACCCACAGCTAGTACTATCCTGAATGCAGAAAATCTGAAATCCTTTTCTCTAAGATGTGGAACATGACAAGGATGCCCACTTTAACCAGTATTATTTAACATAGTACTGGAAGTCCTAGGTAGAGCAACCAGACAAGAGAAAGAAAAAAAAGAGCATACAAATTGGAAAGGAAGAAGTCAAATTATCCTTGTTTGCAGATGACATGATCTTATTATATTTTTGGAAAAACCTAAAGACGCCACCAAAAACAATGAGAATAGAAACAAATTCAGTAGAGTTGCGGAATACAAAATCAACATACAAAAATTGGTAGCATTTTTATATATAGTGAAATAATTTGAAAAAAAAAATCCTTTTACAAAGCTAAAAATAAAATACCTAGGCATTAACCAAAGAAATAAAAGATTTCTATAATGAAAACTATAAAACATTGACGTTAGAAATTGAAGAGGATACAAAACAAAATAGAAAGATATTCCATGTTCCCAGATTGGGAGAATCAATATTGTTAAAATGCCCATACTTCTCACAGGGGTCTACAGAATCAGTGCAATCCCTATCAAAATCCCAATGACATTCTTCAAGGAAATAGAAAAACAATCCTAAAATTTATATGGAACCACCAAAGACCCAGAATAGCCAAAGCTATCCTGAGAAAAATGAACAAAACTGGAGGAATCACATTACCTGACTTCAAATTATACTACAGAGCTGTTTTGTTACCAAAACAGCATGGGACTGGCATAAAACCAGACACAAATACCAGTGGAACAGAATAGAGAGCCCCAAAATAAATCCACACATTTACAATAAACTCATTTTTTACAAAGTTGCCAAGAACATACGTTGGGGAAAAGGTAGTCTCTTTAATAAATGGTGCCAGGAAAACTGTTTATCCATACGCAGAAGAATAAAGCTAAACCCCTATCTCTTGCCCTCTACAGAAATCAATCAAAATGGATAAAAACTTAAATCTAAGATCTCAAACTATGAAACTACTAAAAGAAAACATTGGGACAGTCCAGGACACTGGACTGGACAAAGATTTCTTGAGTAATACCCCACGCAGGTAACCAAAGCAAAAATGGATAAATGGGATGACATCCTTTCTATAAGGCAAAGGAAACAATTGATAAAGTGAAGAGACAACCCACAGAATGAGAGAAAATATCTGCAAACTATCTGTCTGACAAGGGATTAATAATCATAATACATAAGGAGCTCAAATAACTCTAGGAAAAAAAATCTAATGATCTGATTTAAAAAATGGGCAAAAAAATAGACATTTCTCAAAAGAAGACATACAAATGGCAAACAGGCATATGAAAAGAACTCAACATCACTGATCATCAGAAAGATGTAAATGAAAACTATAATGAGATATCATCTCACCCCAGTTAAAATGGCTTTTATCCAAAAGATAGGCAACAGTAAACACTGGCAAGGATGTGGAGAAAGTTAACACTTGTATACTGTTTGTGGGGATATAAATTGGTACCACTAAAAAGAAAAGTTTAAAGATTCCTCAAAAACTAAAAATAGAGCTACCATACGATCCAGCAATCCCCCTGGTAGATAATATACAGAAATGAAACAAAATCAATATACTGAAGAGAAAACTGCACTACCATGTTTATTGCAGCACTCTTCACAACAGCCAAGATTTGGAAGCAACCTAAGTGCCCATCAACAGGTAAATAAAGAAAATATGGTATGTATACCCATTAAGTACTATTCAGCTGTGAAACAAAAATGAGACCTGGTCATTTGCAACAACATGGGTGGAACTGACGGTAATTATGTTAAGTGAAATAAGCCACATACAGAAAGACAAACTTGGCATGTTCTCACTCATTTTGGGGGGTTAAAAATTAAATAAATTGAACTCATGGAGATAAAGAGTAGAATGATAGTTACCAGAAGCTGGAAAGGGTTTTTCGGGAGAGTGGGGAAGATGGTTACTGTGATGGTTTGGGAGACTGGGGAGATGGTTAATTGAGCAATCTAACGAATAATATCTAGTATTTGACAGCACAATAGGGTGACTATAGTCAACAATAATGTATTGTACATTTAAAAAATAACTAAGAGTATAATTAGATTGTTTATAACACAAAGGATAAATCTTTGAGGTGATAGATACATTTACACTGATGTGATTATTACACATTGTATGCTTGTATCAAAATATCTCATGCATCCCATAATACATACACCTACTATGTACCTACAAAAATTAAAAATAAAAAATTAAAAACAAATCTGTCAGTTCACCAGTACTCTCTTCTGTCATACCTAATCTGCTGAACTGATTTATTGAGTTCTTAATCTCAGTAAATTCTATATTTTCAGTTCTAGAATATCCATTTGATTAATTTTAAGAGAATCTGGTTCTTTGGGAAAGTATCTATTTGTTGAAATTATCACAGTTAAAAATTTAAATTCCTATCTGATAATCCCAGTATCTGCCTCACATATGAATCACTGCTCCTATGATTTTTTTTTTTCTCTTAAATTTTAGTCATTTGGTCCTGTCTCCTGGCATACTTTGTAAATTTTGTTTAAGTGTGAAACATTGATATAAAAAAAACTATAGAAGTTCCAGATGGTATATTCTTCCAGAGATAATTTAATTTTCCTGTGGCAAGCAGAGCAAAGATAAATCACCTTGATCCAATCAAGAATTGAGTTGGTCTAAGGTCTGTTTCAGACTTCCAAGAACTGGCCTATTTCTAGTTTGCCCTATTCCTAGCTGAAACACCCGTCAGGGAACTCAAAATCTTGAGGTGTTTAACAGGGCCTCTTCTTTATGGTAGTCCCTGAACTCCAATTTTTCTGTGAAAGCCTCATAAGAATGTCAAAACTCTGCTTAATACTTTAGCTGCTTAGCAGCTACTTTCAGCTTGGTGTCTTAGCCTTGCATTCCACAAAGCTGAGAACTTGGCAAATGCCTTAAGGATAAAAACTGCACAGAACAATTTTGTTTCCCTAGCTCAGTAACACTGCTGATAGCTCTAAGTTTCGATTTTCTGTTTGGCCTCTATGCCTTATGCCATAAATTGGCAAATGCTAAATAAAAAAAAGAGGCAGAGAAAGTCTGGCTGTCTATAGTATGTTTCCTTTTTCTCTGGGATCTTAGGCTCTCAATCCTGGCTACCATGGTTGTTCTCCATTGCCTTCAAGCAGCTGTTGGTTCTATTTTACGTACTCCTTATAATTGTTCTTGATGAGCAGCTAGCAGCTTGGTCTGATACAAGCTAAATTGTCTTAGGCAGAAGTAAAAGTCTCTTCATTCATTGTATATTAGTCTATATCATAATCCATTAAAATAACATAATTCTAAGATGGAAGAAATTTGGTAATGTTTAGAAAGGATAATAACCAAATAAGTAAAAATTGTCACCCCAGAAAAGTCAAAATTAAGTAGTTTTTGAAAGCTAGAAAATTTTTGTATTTATTTGTAAAACTCAAAAAAATGAAATACTTTATATAAATATCAAGTGAAATACTTGAGTTTTTCAAGATCTCCCTTTGATAATATAAATCCAGTACCCCATTCAAAGCAATTTATCCTAACTATGCTTAGATATGAATTGAGTCTAATTACAAAAAATAAAAAAGCAATAGAAAACAACATATAAAGATGATCTTATATAACTATAGAAACTCATCCAGTTTATGTTTAATCATACCTTGCTAATTTCCGTTTCCTTTTGGCAGCAGTAGTCATTGCCATGTAGGATGGCACCATGCTTCGTATAGGCATAGAATGCTTAGATGAGAATGAAGAAGGGTCAAGCCTGTATATTAAATAGTGACAAATAAAAAATAATAATTTTGATTTAAACTATAAAGAAAAAAGGAAGCAAACATTTCCATAATTAGAAAACTATTTGGTATTAATATATAAAGAAAAACATTCTACTATACCATAAAGATTTTCTTGCTTCACTGGGGTTTTCTTTTCTCCTTTTAATATAAGTAAAGTTGCTATCAAGAGATTTCTGCATTCCCAATGGCATAGAATAGTGAAGGTATTTTTCTTTCCATATTTAGATTGAGCATGATTATACAGATAAAGTGAGAAGGATATGTTTGCTCGGATGACACACATTCAACCATACTTTAGGGGTATGACTATTTCAGAGTAAGATGAGTTTTTAATAGAAAGTGTGGAATTTCCTTCAGTGAAAATATTAATCAATAATAAATAATAATCCTCCTATGATAGCTTTTATAATCCAATTTCAAGTTAAGAAGAACAAGTTAAATATATCTTAAGGTCTCTGCTAGTCTAATGAGGGTCAATTGACTTAAGATATCAAATTTAAGACTTTAAAATACTATGTTAGTGAGTTAATATTCAGAAAGAAACATAATTAAAATTTAATGAAAGTAAAACAGACTGTTTTATAATCAAAATAGCACACGTGGTTTATGAAATAATCTCAACTAATAGTTGAAAGTCTACATAAAAAAAAAGAATTCGCAAATATTTTTTTGTACCGTTGTAAAATGTTTTTGCTGTCATTTAGTAGTGATTCTTGTTCAGGTAATTTACACTTCAAGCTCTTGGTGTCTTCACATATAGTAAATGTAGAGTCCAAGACCTCCTGTCCACATTCTTCTCTTCTGTTATAAGGGATAGCTACTTCACACAACATTTTCAGAGAATTATCACTGTTTATGTTTGAGCTGATAGCCTGAAAACTTGCAGTAAATGACGATGGTTTTATTAAAGTTACTGTAGATGGATTTTGAAAAGTGTTTTTACAGTCTTCTGGTGTATATACAATAGGCTGAAGTTCTTTGCAAAGAGAATCATTGAGCTGCACACTTTCAGATGATGGAGACTTTAGAGTATGCTGTCCTTTGTAGGGAGATGGCATTAGTTTTCTCCGAGTTCTTTTTTGTGGAGGAATCTTAAGCAGATTAGATTCACTTGAAGATGTGCCTGTTCAAAAAATAAAAAATTAAAAAGACACTCAGTAATGTTTCCTAAATAGTTTTTTAAAAAATAACTCTATTAGTTTTAAAACTAACAAACCCTAATAATGTATTTTTATGCCAATTGATAAAAATCTGAAAAATAAAAGTTGGAAAGGAAAATATCATGGTTAACTGCTAAAAACTTTAAATAAAGTTGATAAACTCATTATAAAGAAATTCTATAACAAATACATTGCTAATGTCAATATTAATTTATAGGCATAACTTTCTTGAGATACTGGTAATTCGGGAACAAATTTCCAATTAATTTCAACAAAATTCACAATTTCTAGCTTTCATGCTTGATTTGGGTTTAAGATGAAAACAGTATTAAACTTTTAATACTGTTTTTTAAACTCTTGTTCCATCGTAAAATGTTATTAGTTGATTATTTTTGTCTTGTTTTTTAGATTCGAGAGTACATGTACAGGTTTGTTATATGGGTATACCAGGTGATGCTAGGGTTTGGGTGTCAGTGATCAGTTTATTACTAATTGAGTGGATGTCTAGTCTAAATTAACAAGAATGGAAACAAAGTAAAATTCTGAGTGAATGAAGGATTGTTTTTGTTAAGTGTCAGGTATACAGAGGTAACCCTTGGTAGCTGCAGATTCTGCATCTGTGGATTCAACCAACTGCGACTGAAAATATTCAGAAAACAAACAAAAACAATAAAAAAATAAAAATACATAGTATAAGAACCATTTTATGGCATTTGTACTGGATTAGGTATTATAAGGAATCTAGAGATGATTTAAAGTACACAGAAGGATACATGTAGCCTAAATACTATGCCATTCTATGTTAGGGACTTGAGCATTCATAGATTTTGTTATCTGGGTGGGTTCCTGGAGTCAACTTGCTTATCCCCAAGATACTGAGAGAAAACTGTATTCAATTAAGCAGTCTAGTTAACTGATTTGTCTCCTATGCAATATGTAACTCATAGGTTTGCAAAAATGAGATTTAATACTAAAGATAAATGAAATAACTCAGAGTTCAGAGTACTTTTACCCTCATCACTCTGTAGAAGTAAATCTTCTAAATGTCAAGAGGTCACCAAGTCTGATGATATTTTTTAGCTGTATCTAATAACTTCTGTAGCTTTTCAAAATTATATCTTTACTATTCCAACATCTGTGTTATTCTCTTTTTCTTCCATCAAGTAAATGTACATATTTTCATAAGAAGCTGTACTTGACCCTCTAGTTGTCTTGTTCCACACAGTTTCTCATATTTCTAATTACACTTTAATCATTACCTTCTCTGTCACCTGGGTTCCAAATTACTAGATTTTTGTTTTCTTTTCCTTTTCCCTTGCATTTCCCAATCTCTATCAATTCTTTCTTATGCTTATAGTTAAAACATAATTCTGTTTATGTCATCCTTCTGATTAAAGACTTTGCAGTAATCTTTAAATAGAAACAAAATATACTAGTATTTTTAGTTGGGGAATCCGTGGTCCTTGTTCCAAAATTAAGAAACAAATTGTTTACAATATTAGATTTAGTATTTAATACTTAACATTTAAAAACATAAACATCTGGTAAACACCTTTTATTAATGTCTAAAATAATAAATGACATATGTAACAATAGTTAATCAATTTCAGTGTGATTATCTTACATTTTTCAATTAACTTTTCTCTACCTACTTCATTCTGGTGAACTTCATAGTGTCTGACACAAAATATCTTTTTTGGAGTGTACTGTCAATGGAAGAAACTATAATGCATATTTCCATTCATGCTGTCTGATCATGAGGTAAAATTCTCAGTTGATGTTATATTTACTTTACTATATAATACTAACTTAAAGAACATTGAAAGCAGAATAAGGTAAGTATTACTCATTTCAATAAAGCAATTCAAACTTTCAACCAAGTTAGAAAATACACTTAAAGCAATCAGCAACAGTACATGCATTATTCTCATTACATTACCCGACAATATGCTCTGCTATGGCTAGGTTGATAATTACCCTCTAGGAAATAAAATTTAAAAACAGAAGAAAAATATGATCCCTGTTCTATTAAGGAATTTTACTTTTCTGAGAACTAGACAAATGAGATCCAGATCTTAAAATAATTTTCCACTCCCTTTAACATGACATTTGTCAAATTTTCCACTACCAGATATTTTTATACTAATACTACAGTGTAAAGACAGTTACTTTTCTCCACTGTGCTCCTACCACCAATTTGGTGGCTATTTATAGCTGGAAGATTAACTTCTTTTCCCATGAGAGGCAGCAGGGGTATAGTGGATAGAAAACTACATGGAGGATAGAGGACTGAATTGGGAGTCAGGAGACTTGGATTCTATTTCTGGCTCCACCAACAGCTCACTGAGTGACCCTGGGCAACTCACTAAGCAGTGTGGGCATTAATACAACTTTTTTTCAGGAAAAGTTGTAATCTACTTTCCAATAATCAATAACTAACTTACTGTTATCTCTAAAACAATATATTTCATACAATGCCTCACTTTCAGTTTATCAGATATCTAGTTTGTCAAGGCTGATGATTAATATAAACCACAAGTATTATTGAAACAGGTATATATGTTATTTGCAAATGCAGAGTTTATAATAACATTTTAAACTTTAAAACACAATGGAATGTAAACTCTTAAGGGACAAGAATTATAAAGAATCATTATTTTTAAAAATACATACTTGGAGGGTATAATATCTGAGAGTAGCAACTGGGCAAATTCCCATGATGGTGGAACACATTTTTTCCTACTGCAAGTAAAGAGTGATAAAAATCACAGTCTTCCCATAGAACATTGAAGAAATATCTACCTGTCCTCTGGGATAATCTAAACATACACCAGACATCAAATTTAGTATGATCAGACTAACAATTTGTCAGTAAAAGGAATAGTGATATCACAATGATATATCTTTAGCCGTAATTCTACTCTCCTGGCAGAATATGATAAGCTGAAGAAGAAGCATGGAGACATGGTAGTCAATGTAGATTTACATACACTTGTTTTACTGGGCCTAGAAGAGATGCTACAGACACACAGCATGTATATGATATAAATCTAAAGAGTTCTTTTCATCCTCTCAATTATTAAGTTCAGATAAAATAAAAGAGCAGAAGGCTGATAATCAGTTCAGAACTATTTAGGCTGATTAGTTGCTAACAAAGCTTCAGGAGCTAACCAGAGCAAAAACAAAATTTAAAGATTTAAATAAAAATCTAAGTCAATCTTCTGTAACTATAAACATAAAAGGATAATGACCCCATTTACGAAAACTAAAAGAATAAAAACAACTAAATTTTACTTTGAATAACATTTTTAGAATATATAAGTACAATTACATAATAAATAATTATTCTCCTTTAGCTAAGCTAGGTAATAAGGAACTTTATGTGGGTATGGCAAGTGGAGAATCTTGAGTTAGGGGATCAGAGTTTAACAGGATATAAGAACTATTAGATATGTTAGGTCTATGTCTATAAAAGGGATCTGCTGTACTTTTCCATTAGAGGAAAAGGATGTACAGTAACTTTCCAGAAGAGTAAGCATGGGACAGTTGTAGTCTCCTGATTCAGCTTGGGAAAATACCACCTTACAAGATTCCATAATTCTTGTGCTGACAGAGTAGAAGTGATAAAAAAGGAACTTGGAGGCAGATTATAATTCCTTTAGAAACACCCCATAAAATGAGAAAATGAATCACAAAGTTGCAGGCTGTGCCTTGCAGAACAAGAGACCATATAGATGATGACAGTCAATAAAATACCCTAGCAACATGGGTGCTACACAGAAGGGAATAGGAAATTAAAAATGCACTGTTATAAGCCACACTCTTGCAAACTAGATTAGGGAAAGTCTTCTAGGAAAGCCACTTGGGAAGAAATCTCTCCAGGGTCTATCTAAGGAACTAGCCCAGTGTATCATATACTTGAATACAAGAGGCAGTGGGTAGCCATGTATATTATGGATTCTGAGTAATTTTGCTATTTCCACAACATCTCTTGGGACTTTAACTCCTCAACATATTGTAAGTGTGCTGTATTTCTATTATCCTGAATGATTATGACCCATGGGATATAAGTGAATAGGACTTGTTGAAATTCATGTCCAAATAATAATAAGCATAATGTCAAAAAATTTAAAAGAAAAAAATACCAACTACTATTTTAAATCCAGGATCAATGTATGTTTTATTTATGAAAAAAAAAAAGCTGTAGTCAGCTGTGGTACAAAAGCAACAATCTAAGAGAACTACACCTTCATAAAAGAATTAACTGTTCTTTCACCTTAGTACCTACGATGCCATGCTAGGTACAGCGGCAAACAAGACAGTTAAGAATTTACATTTTTGAGGGGAGAAGGAAAATGACAATAAACAAATAAAATTAGGATCATAAGTTAATTGTAAAGACAATAAAACAGAGAAATGGAATAGGTAGTGATAAGAAGTAGAAAGGATGTTTTAACTATGACGGCTAGAAAGGCAATTCTAAGGATGGGATATGTGATCTGAGAGACTTGAATGGCTATGAAAGGAGCCAGTTCTATGAAGATCTGGGGAAAAAGGCAGAAAAAATAGCATGTGCAAAAAAAAAACAAAAAAACAGCAAGGCAACAATGAATTTGTTGAGCTTGAGGAAAAGAGGCTAGTTTGATTGAAGTGTTGTGAGTTAGAGCGACAGGCAGAATGAGAAGAGGCTACAGAGATCAAAAGGGGCAGCTTATGTTAGGATTTATGGATTAGATAAGGGTTTTGATTTATTCCAAGTGCAAAGAGAGATATCTGTGTAGAGTTTCAGGTATGGATATGATGTGATCTGATTGATATTTAAGAAAAGGAATAATTTGCTTGCTGTGTCAAGAATGGTCAAGAGAGAAAACAGAAAAATTGGTAACAAGGCTATTGCTATAGCTTAGGCAAGAAATGACAGCTTGGATAAGAGTAGTAGGAGCAGTGATGGAGAGATGTGAGAAGGGTATTATAGTCAAATAATCATATAAAAATCATGTAAAGTAAATCCATAACATATTTAATGATATCTATGTATGTAATTAGCTGCCTTATAATAAAGAGTTCACGGAAAGTAGTATATATTAATTCTACATAATTAAAATAAATTGACAATGTTCCATAAAACCATGAACCATTTATGCATGTTATTCCCTCAAATTTGGCATTCTTTTTTTTTTTGACATCCCCTTCCCTCTAACCCCACTTATCAGGCTTGGGGTCCTGTCCTCTATTCAGGAGTTCTGATCCATGTAATTGTAGGAGTCTTGGAATCTACATTTTTCTCTTTCTAGCTTGGATGTTCATAGAGACTTGAGGCAGCAGAAACTCTTTGAGGTTTGAGGCTGTGATTTCTTATTCAGAGATGATGAGTGTTATTATCATGCTGAGGTAGGGGAAAGGAGTAAGGATAAGCAGGAAATGATCTTAGAACAAGAGTAGCAGATAGAGATGGCACTAAAAATCAACTTTGGCTCCTAGGAAGTTGTACAAAGGGCAATGAATGGGTAAGATTTAAGTTGGTAGAATGATGTTAAAAATGGCGTCTCTTTTTAGGTTAGGCACTCTACTTTCTCTGCATATTCATCTCTAGACACTCCAAAACAATTAAAACAGGTATATAGACAGTTTCAGACATAAACATACTGTTTTCAGATACAAGGCCTAACTGCTCGTCTTCTAATATTTTAATATAGCATTCAGTTTTTAAAAGGGAGCCAATGCATTTTAATCCATGTTTAATGAAGACTGAAAATGCAAAATGCGAACTTGCAATGAATGGGTTTTGATAAAATAATATACATATTAGAATCTTTTCTTTTTCAAAGGGAAGGAATTTAAAAAGACAGTGGATGCTTAAAGAATTTCTTACTAGAAACAGTACTTGGTTGGCACACTTGAGAAATATCCATAGTACAAGAAGGCATTTGAAGGTTAAATGCAATAGATAAATTTAACCCAAGTGATAACCTTAATATAGGTACCTAGTGCCCATTCAGATTCCCTTTAAAATGGTCACATCATTTAAAAAAAAAAGGGGGGTAAACTTGACCTAATGTTGGTAATGGGAAAACAATATCATCTGAATGCCAGAACATTATAGGACTTTCTGAAGAATATTGTACAGCTAAGACTCTTAAAGAAAGGCATGGAGAAGAATGACTTATAGTAGTCCCTGTCCTTCACCCTTCAGTGCTATCCCAGGGAGTTAGGTAACTGACTGTGGCAGATGTCAGTGAAGTCCCTTAAATTAGGACCGGGAATGATGGAGTAGGTGAGAGTAGGGGAGAATGAGTGAGATATGGCTATGCAATATAGTAAAATGCCAACATCTGAACATTGAAAGTAGCACTAAGAGGCTCTAAAATTCAGTCCTGGCTCAGCTGCTCCAGTGCAAAAAAAAACAATATTGAAAAGTACCCAATGTTATTGGGCTTGCTCCCATCACTGGTGGCTATACCGCACATGGATGAGACACTTCTGGGCAAAGAGGCAAATTTCTAGGTGAGACTACCTGTGGCTCGATTCCTTCTCTACATTCCTTAGGCTGGTGGAACGGTGGACAGGAATATATTTTTTCCCCTTAATTTTGTAAGTAAAAGCTTAATTATACTAAGCAAACAAAAAACGCACGGGATCCATAAAAAGAAAATATAAAGAAATGACAGAGCAGGCATACAAACGCAGACATTTTGCTAATCCAGATGCCAAGTTCTTCATCACCAGAAAACACTAAGCCTCTACTACAGAGGTAATTAAATCACTTAGGCAATGACTAAATCACTAAATGAACATGAACATTCACAATTACACTGATATTTAAAACTACATTTTATAGATTATTTGATGATATGAAAAAATGTTCATTAATGAAGTAGTATATGATATGATCCCAATTTTGACAAAACAAAACAAAAACAACCCAAAACAAATCAAAGCATACAACCCCCCTGAGCAAAGAAGGGGGGAAAAGTAACAGAAAACAGAGAAGAAAATATACCCCAATTCATCAAAATATTAATGCAGTTTAAAGTTCACTGGGAAAATAATTATCTTATTTTCTTTTTTATACATTAGTTTATATAATAAATATAATCCTCCCCTGTAAAATAATAAATGACAAAAAAGGGGGGAAATAATGTTTGGGGTAGTGGGTAGGAAGCCAATAAAAAGTCAGCTCTTTCAAAGCTCTGAAGATTTCAGGAACGGAAGGCATGAGGTTGTCTCTGAAAGCACAGGCTGGAGTTAAAACAGGAGAATTCTTGGAAGTCTGAATAAGAAAATTGGATTCTGAGATCTCCCTTACCCCATTACCATCACCTACATTGCCAGGTGACTGCTCCTTTGTTACTCCATTAAAAGACATGAGGTTTTACTCTTTGGATAGGTTGTAGACTGGGGCCAACATGCACAGCTGACACTAGGTGCATTGAGTAATTTCTTAATAATAAATGTATGCTGATTTTTCTCCTACTTCTCAATACTGGTAGTCAGGCCCTTATACCCCCTAAATGGAAAATCAAAAAGTTCTTTGTAAATGAAACATAAAAATAAAAAAGACATAGGTACTGACATTTGTAGGTTCCCCCAGATTGACTAGTTTTCTGGAGATAACTATAAAGCAGAACCAATGAGTTCAACCCTACCTTTTGTAATACTTACTCATTAATTGTTTAGAAAACATTTTAAAATATTTATACCATGCCTTAAGGCATCTTATAAAAAACTGAAAATGTGCGTTCCAGGATAGAGTGGTGAGTGTTCTATTCACCTGTTCCTGCATTATGGCTAGAGATTCCCGCTTCAAAAGAACCAATGAGTTCAACCCTACCTTTTGTAATACTTACTCATTAATTGTTTAGAAAACATTTCAAAATATTTATACCATGCTTTAAGGCATCTTATAAAAAACTGAAAATGTGCGTTTCAGGATAGAGTGGTGAGTCTTCTATTCATCTGTTCCTGCACTATGGCTAGAGATTCCCGCTTCAAAAAGTTTGTTTACTCTAAGTTCAAAGACAGACTTAAAAAGGAAGTTAGACAAAAACATTCTGTTGAGACCGCCAAGTTTTACAAGCCTCTCAAAAGACTTTTAAGTATTAAAACCATTTTTAAAATTAACTGTAAATGCATGCACTGAAATCATGGATTTGATGGAGAAGGAATACAAATATTTTCATCATTAATAGCCCAGATTCTAAAACAATGTAACATAAGTATATTAACATTTGTGTACTTGTATAGTATTGTAGAGTATTAAATATGCTATTAATGAGACCACAGCTAAAAATCAAAACAAAAACAGTGAAATCATAATGAAAACATAATTAATTTGCATGACAAACTAAATTACATTTGCTGAGTGATTATAAAAATTATAGATAAATAATTGGTGACTGGTTAAGTAGTTAAAAAAGTCAAGTTGAATATTCATCTGCCACTCACTATCTCTCAAATGTGTAGGATTTTAAGAGATATAATTGATGAATGGCAGTGTAATAAAAGCAACAATTGGGCATTTTGATTTTAACATAACATAGGAGAATCCAATGAAGAAGTATATAAAAAAGACTTGAAAAAAGCTTTGACGAATTAACTGCCTATACCTCAAGAGAAACATCTACAAATGTATGTATTGGTGGTATTGCTCGTTAAGGTAGTTAAGTCTACCTACAAGCATATCTAGTCTACTTCAGTATTTGCATCTTCCAAATATTTCAATTATCCAGGAAGTCTATCTCACAGATTTGGCTGAGGACTCTAAAATGTTTCCAGGAGAAACCAGAAAAAAAATTAAAAGAGATGCTTCATGTCTATTTCCCTAAAACTAGTTTTTAAAAAAGTCAGTATATTCTTACTTCTTTTTTTTTTTTGTTCGAGACAAAGTTTTGCTCTTATTGTCCAGGCTAGAGTGCAACGGCGAGATCTTGGCTCACCGCAACCTCTGCCTCCCGAGATCAAGCGAACTCTCCTGCCTCAGCCTCCTGAGTAGCTGAGATTACAGGTATACACCACCATGCCCAACTAATTTTTTTGTATTTTCAGTAGAGGTGGGGTTTCCACATGTTGGTCAGGCTGGTCTCGAACTCCTGACCTCAGGTGATCCACCCACCTTGGCCTCCCAAAGTACTAGGATTACAGGCATAAGCCATCTCATTTGGCCTATTCTTACTTCTAATAGATGTTTTTAATAATATTTTATTTATTTAATTATAAAAAAATTCCTTAAGTAGGCCCTAAAATTAAATGTTACACATATTAACATATGTGTATGTATGTGACATTACATATTGTGTATACATATATTTTATATAATATACATATGTCACTTCTTACCTGATCCTGCTAAAATACATTAGCAAAACCAGAGAAGAACTAAGGTGGTGGTGGTGTGAGTGAGTTAATTCTTCATCTCTCATGGTTAGAAGTTATAACATCTAAACACAGATGAATTAAGAAACAGCAGTTTAGCACACTAGCAGTTCAGAAATACTGGAATTATTGGCTGGGCATGGTGGCTCACGCCTGTAATCCCAGCACTTTGGGAGGCTGAGGCGTGTGGATCACCTGAGGTCAAAAGTTCAAGACCAGCCTGGTCAACATGGTGAAACCCCACCTCTACTAAAAATACAAAAAAATTAGCCGGGGGTGGTGGTGGCACCTGTAATCCCAGCTACTCGGGGAGCTGAGGCAGGAAAATCCGTTGAACCCAGAAGGCAGAGGTTGCAGTGAGCCGAGATGGCACCATCGCACTCCAGCCTGGGCAACAAGAGCCAAACTTTTGTCTAAAAAAAACAAAACAAAACAAAAAACAAAACCAAAACCAAACAAATATTGTAAATACTGTAAGTTTGTTACATATAATCATCCAGCATATACTCCAACTGAAATCAGAAAAATCCCCAGTAATTTTATATCTATCTTCCTAAGGATAGTTTTAAGAAATGTTGGAAATGTCCTTAAAACAGTTAATTGTCAATGACAAGTCACATCCAAATAATTTTAAACCAACTGCTTGGTTTTACTCCATCATTACTATAAAAAAAAAAAAAAAGGAATAAACTTACACCAAATGTTTCCTAGTAGCAAAAACTGAAAGACTCAAGTAAGGTAAGTCCTTATCTGTTTTAACTATGACATTTCCATGTCATGGGAATTACATAGTTTGGCAATCTATATCTATTTTTCACTGAATCTCTACTTTAAAAGAGTAGTCCTATCTACTGGCCACCAGGAAAGTTACAATGGGGATCATCTTATATGCACAACCAGAATTTAGTACTAGATGGTTTTAGTAGTCACTTAAACTTCATTATTTTATAATTCGTTGCTCACAGCAAGAAAATGACATGCTTAAAGTCGTGATAGCAATTATATTTATTGTTGCCAGAACTGGAGTCACATTTCTTATTTTTCAGGGGAAAGTCAGGTAAAAAGTAATGCAAGCAATACAGAGTAATAACATATATAATTAACATAATGGAGACTTAAAAAAATAAAAATTCCTTCACAGACTTAAAAATGTGAATAGGAGGCAACATACTACTTCTTTGCTCCCAAAATGAAATGCTATCTCCTATTATTATTGAAAAGAGAAAATAAGCAGATAAAATATGGATATCTTCATAACCTAAAATTGGGTTAAAAACCCACCATGAATAAGAGAGAAAAAAAATACACGTAACACATTTGGCAAAGGATTTAGAGCTCATGTATGCGTATGTCTGTATGTATGTCTATGTATATATGTGTACATAGGTTAGCTGGTCTGTCTCTGAGAGAAATGATTCTTACAAAATAAAATAGGTAAGAGAAAAATAAGGCAAAGGAAAAGGTAGTTCAGAAAAAATGAAAATTAGACAAAAAGCACATGAAAAAATGTTCACCTTCACCTTCATTATCCACTTATGATGGCAGACTACAGTTTAATAATTCTGGGGGTGGGGAATCTGACAATGCACATGAAATGCTTTCAAAATGTACATATTCTTTCATTAGCTATTCTTCTTCTAAGGCTTAATTAGGAAATAATTGGCAAGTTGCAAAATAAATACACATGCACAGACATTTAGTGGGGTGTTGCTTGTAACAAAGTGAAAATAAACTAAATGTTAATTAGCAGGAGATTAGGTAAATATAATATGCAGCTATTAAAAATGACTTAAATTCATATTTGTTGACAGGAAAATGTGTCTACAGCCAGTAGTTCAGTGAAAAAGAAGCAGGTCACCAAATACATGTATAATAGATTCCATTATTTTTGTTTTAAAAAAGCAAACCACACATGTATGCTTAGAAAAAAAGTCTAGTAGGCTATTAAAACTAAATACTAATATAGGTTAATAAAGCATATCTTGTTTCTTTTGGCTTGACTTTTTTCCAAATTAAAAAACAAATGTTTATTGCTAAGATAGTAACAAGGTTAAAACACTAGGGAAAGGAGTAAAAAACTTAAAAGTCATGGAATTACAAAGGAATATATGCAGACAAAGGAAAGATGATCCATTAAAGGGAAGGTTTCATGAAGAAGGAAATATTTGAATTGGACTCTCATTGTGGAGAAAGATTTAGGCCAAGAAGTGGGATGGAGGGAGAGAAAACAGCATTTGAAATTGTTGGGAAAGCTTGGAAATTGCAGAGGCAAGAAACAGAAATCATGTTATTTGGAAGTTGGGATACCAGGTGCTGGACAAAAGTATGCCTATAGTTTGACACTGGACTGAGAAAGCCTTTGAAGGCTCTTCTAAGATGTCTGCACTTTATTAGGAAGATCCCTTTGGTGGCAGTGTGAAGTGTAGACTGCAGTGGAAATAGACAAGAGAAATTAAAAATAGTTTAGATGTCATTATATCATTATTATACCAAATTTTCTAAAAATATTTTAAAATAAATTAAGAAACACCTTTTTTCTCTCTTTGTTTTAAACCTCTAAAACAAAACTACTAAATGGTAATTCATGTGGTTTCTTAAGTAGAGGGGGCTCTATATATTTCAGCTTTTTGAAATATTTCACAGATGGTTCCTTTAAATAAAGAGACTAGATGATTTATCATTAATGACTTTAAAATTCTAGGCCTTTTGGGGTCATCTTTTGATGTGCCATATCATGTGTTCCGAATGATTTTAACCAGAGGTACTAATTTATCAAAAGTTTAAGACTGTAAACTTTAAAAGATTTACAGAGCTGTATGTTATTGTAAAGGCAGAATGCAGTATTTAGCAAACATGAGTCACAGGCTGCAGAGTAGGGTTCATGACAGGGAGACACTGATGAATGGGATTAGATCTAATTGAGGCTTGGTACAAAATGATGGCAAGGATTCTTCTTTTGCAAGCACTCCTGTTAATATGTACGTCAGGAGATATTCTAGGAAACTATGCTAAATCAAAATTAGTTGGCAAAGTTCTAAAGTGAAATCAAATATTAATATATGCATTGCAATAAACACTTCTAGGCTACAAATGATTGATACAATTAGTGTACTCATCATAAATCTGGATTCTTTTTACAGCCTTATGACTCAAGGAATTCTTAGTTGCAAATGATACAGGTAAATGAATTTTAACTGTTTATAAGGTATGAAACCTTATCTTATAAGGTAAGGTACCATTAAATTAACCAAACTAATATAAGGTACCACTGAATTAATCACGCTAATAAACATTTTATAATACACTTATGAGACACTATCCTGGTTAGGCATGTATAGGTAACAACAGTTCCCTATGTATCAGGGAACTATTGTAGTCCTTTAAATTAACCCAGCACTTTGAATAATAAATCAACCCATAAACTTTTGATATTTCTCTGTGGGAAATAGCAGATATCATGTTTCTCTCTCAGTCTCATATACCCAGTATTTACACTTTACCAAAGATGGAAAAGAAGAGACAATAAAAAGAAACTTTTAATTCACAGTAATATTTGCAGCCATAGATGAATAACTAAATGCTGTCTTATGTACATGAGAATGATGAGTCAAACAAAATGTATTTAGGGCTAAAAGCATTATTTCCATTGTTTCATGATTAAATATTGTTGCCAAATGGAAAAATATGGAATATTTGGTTTACTAACATTTTGCTGCTTTATATTTGCTATATGAGAAATCAGTATAGAGATTTCCTATCTTTTAAATGAAATTTTCGTGTATTCAAGTAATTTTAGGAGAAACTTAAACTTTTGTGTGAACTCTATATTCGGTCGGAATATCTGTACTATATAAGAGACTGGTTCTCCTAGTATCTTTTATTGTACTTTTAAGATAAAATCACTGACATTGGGTGCAAATTTTTAAAAAAGGAAAGGTTACAGACAGAAATATGACCAAATGTGAATTTCCAGATGGATAATGAAGAAATCTTGACTTTTCATTTAATGTCAGAAATTTTATCAGTTCCATAAATAAATCTTTCTGTCAGCACCGCAGTCTTGCACTACACTGAGTGTGCTATCTGTTTTCCAGACCCCAAAATAGGTACATATTTTAATCTTAGACAATACACTTGTAGTTTGGAGGTAAAGCTCTCAAGTCAAATATCTATCCAAAAACCAAGTCTAGTTATTGGCAAATAATTAAAATTAATAAAATTTACAAAATTAGTTTTTTTCCTAAGAATTTAGGCTTATTAATTTAAGTAAAAAGTAGTCCATATCACAAAAATACAAATATTGTATATAGGGATCTCTTCAGTCAAACTTATAAAACATTTATAAAGAAAACTCTGAAACTTTGCTGAGGAACATATAAAAAGATAAGAATACAGAGAGATAAACCATTCTAGAGAAGATTTGATATTGGAAATATGTGAAGTTAGTTTATGAATTAAAAACATTTTATTTCCTTGAAACTGGACATTATTCTGACGTTGATTTCCTAGACAAAGCAAAGAATATTTTTCAGACCAAGATAATGAAGAAGGGCTAGCATGCTACATAAAAAGATACTATAAAGTGTCACCTATTAAAATAACAGCTACTGGCCCTAAGACAGACAAACAGGCAAAACAAGAGAGTAGAAATTCAGTAAAGAGAATTACATATGACTATTTACTGTACAAAAAACACAGGTACTGTAGGAATGAATTGCCAGTATATCTATATAAGAACGCTAGTCTCCTTGGAAAAAATAAAGTTAGATTCTTGCCTATCATTTAACACTAACATAAATTAGGAGAAAGTGGAAGGGATAATTAAAAAACTTGTGAATGGAAAAGCCATTTGAGGAAAGACCCCAAAGGCACTGAAAGGGAGAGAGAAAGCTATTTTACTACATAAAAGTTTTAACTTTCAGCATTAAAAAGGAAACCTCAAACAAAAGCAAGAGTAAGTGGTAAAACTTGAAGGGTATAGTTATACCAAGTATGTTACAGAAAAAAGTTAATATCCCTTAGTGATTTCATCCTGTCCTATGGCTTTAAATATCATCTAAATGTTAACAACTCTCAAATTTATATTTTAGCTTAGACTTCTCTCCTGAACTTCAGATTCTTAACTGCCTACATGTCTCCACTTGGATGTATCTTAGACAAATTTAACATTGCTAGAACAGAATTCCTAATTTTCTACAACCTCCATCCTGTAAAACTGCTTCATCTGAAGTCTTCCCCATCTCTCTGAAGGTGACTGAATTCTTTCAGAAGCTAAGTTCAAAAATTTTAGAGTCAATCTTAGGTCTTTCTTTCTCTCCTATTCTAAAAGTAATTTGAAATCTTGCTGGCTCTATCTTCAAAACATTTTAGAATCTGACCACTTCTCACCAAATCCACTGCTATTAACCTGGTCTGAATCACCATCACCTTTTGCTTGGGTTATTCCAGTAATCTTCTCATGTTTCAGCCCTTGCCATAGTATAATCTATTCTCAACACAGCAGTTAGAGAGATCTTTTAAAAGCACAATTGAGATATGTTACATTTCTGTTCAGACCATGCCATGTTTTATTCACAGTAAAAGACTAATTAAGTCCTTATAGTAATTAACCTACAAGGCTGTAAGGACTTATAGGTTACTATAAGGACTTAATTTAGTTTTTTAGACTAATTAGATCTGCCTTCCTTCCCTTTATCTCTCCGATCTCATTATCTACTTTCATTCTCTTTTTCTTTGTACCAGTTATATATCCTCAACAGCCTTTGAATATGTCAGGTGAAATTTCTGTGTTAGAGATTTTGCACTGTGATTGTGTCCCTCTACCTAAAAAAGTTTTTTCTCCCAGATATTCAAATAGCTAATCCTGTGACTTCCTTCAAGTTTTATCAGTGAGATCCTCCCTGATCATGCTATTGAAAATAGCAATCTCTCCTCCCTGGCCACACTCCTAAACTTCCTTTCTTTCTTTCTTACAGCATGTACTACCTTCCAGCATTCTGTTTACTTTACTTACCATATTACTGTCTTTCTCTACTAGAAGTGAGCTCCTTGAGGGTGGTGAAGTTTGTTTCATACTTTGATCCCTATCATCAGACAACTGCCTGAAATACTGCTATAAGTTAAACACTGTTGAATGAATGAAAAGAATAACCTTACACTTTAGCTCTTGTAAAAAAGTAACTATTGTTACAAAAGACGACAATATCAGAAAAATGTTCAAATGACGGCTAGGCAATTCACAGAAAAAAAGACTTGTAAAAAAACACACTCAACTATGGTAGTAATGAAAATGGAAAAAAGATAGTATTTATGATTATTGGCAAATTATCAACAAGCATTGCAATGGTGAAAATTGCAATTATTTCTGCACCAACCTAAAAATGAGCAAATACAAAAGAGGGAGAGTGTCCCAGATTAAAAAAGACTGCACAGGTATGAACCTTGTTTGGATCTTAATTGAAACAAATCATAGAAACAAATAATTTATGAGACAATGGGGGAAATTTCAACACATTAGATATTTGATGACATTTTTCTTTTATACACATGATGTAAACGGAAGAAATGATATGCTATCTGAGATCTACTTCAAAATAATCTAGTGTAAGAGCTGGGATGGAGGAAAGCAGATGGGTTCTCAAGACTAGACATGAGCTGATAAGTTTTAAAGTTAGGTGTTGGGCACATGGTACTCATGGTATTCTTTGTGCTTATATACATGTTTGTAACTGATTTACTAAAAGTAGAAATTAAAAATATTTTAACATCAAAAGCTGGTGAGGCTAAAAAAAAAGCTCATTCTTTTATACTGCTTGATGTGGGTTAAAATCATTTGAAGGAGGGGAGTTACTTGGCAGTATATATTGCAAATTTTGTATAATGTGCATTTATCTTGAGCCAGAAATTTTCCTGCTTAGAATTTATTGTAGGGATAATCAGATATGTGCCCAAAGATAAACTATATGCAATAATAGTGAAAATTTATTAAACAAGCCAAATGCCCAACAATAGAGTATGGGCTATATTCATTATAGTTAATCTCATTTTTTGTTTTTTTTAAGACAGAGTCTGGCTTTGTTGCCTAGGTTGGAGTGCAATGGTGCAATCTTGGCTCACTGCAGCCTCAACTTTCCAGGCTCAAGTGATGCTCCCAGTTCAGCCTCCCAAGTAGCTAGGATTACAGACATGGGCCACTATGACCAGCTAAGTTCTGTATTTTTTGTAGAGACAGGATTTTGCCATGTTGCTCAGGCTGGTCTTGAACCCCTGGCTCAAGCGATTGGCTTGCCTCAGTCTCCCAAAATACTGGGATTGCAGGCATGAGCAGCTGTGCCTGGCCCAGGTTCTTAAAAGCACCCCATGTGTGTGTATTTAAGTAAAAAGAATGTAGTTAATCTAGTAAATACTCTTAAAGGTCCCTAAGGCACTTGAATTCACTTATAAACACCGTTTCTATTATTCTTCTTTGACACTATTCATCATGTATCCAACATATATAATTTATGGAATGGATAAGAGATAATAAATAATCTCTAAAATGATTTGAATGAAATAGTAAAGTAACCAACAGAGGACAAAATATTATAAAAACAAAACCCATTTTCTAATATGTTTTCAAAAGAAAACATGTAATTATAAAATGTAACATGGCTTCAAGTCTTTCCTTCAAAAATATATAAAAAGGAATTAAGAGTCAAGTAAATTCTTTTGTTTTATTCTTAACAAGTATAGTTTATGCAATTATACTGTATGTGAAATATAGATTTTTAAATAAGGAATAATGAGCATCATATAGCAGGTGGTCAGTATTTCTCAATCTTGGTGTTAAAATCCTATTTCCTCTCTAACATCTTGAGTACATTATAAAAAAACAATCATGCCCAAAAGGTCTGAGAGAATCAGAAAAAAATCTTAAGTTTTGCTCTCCAGAGATTGCAACTAGGTCAAGTCTAATGCTTTATTAAAAGAAAAAGAATATATGTGTGTATACATAATATATATATTTTAAGAGACTCTTTCCAACTTCCCTATCTTCTTAATGTAAAAGTGTAATATAGGGAACTTCTGCTAATAATGAAGATGGAGATAACTGAGACCAACCTTCCTTTGAAGGCAACGAAAAGTCTGGACAGAATATAAAAAACATCTGTTTGAAGGTGCTGGATTATTAATAAGATGGTGAAAAATTATAGGTGAGTATCAAGAGGAAACTGGAGGCTCAGGAAGGTAATTTCTGCAACTTCAGCTAATTTTCCCTTGAGGTTGTTTGCTTATGTTAGAGGAGCTGGCAGAAAAGCGTAGCAACATTGTTAAGAGCTTTGTGTGAATAGGTTTCTGGAACTGGAATTTAGGGTCTTTGTAAGTCTTTCTTGCTTTGAGTTGGTACTCTGAACAGCTAGCTATACTGTAGAGGGCAAATCAGAAATAGGCAGGCCCTCGAGAAACTGCAGTTTAGTATCAAATTATCTCAGTTTTTGAAATAAGACTGAGGTGATTTTGAATTGCTAATGCTACCTTGAGTGTGGAAGAAGCAATTGTAAATATTCTCTGAGATATTAAATATCATGATCAGATACATCAAAATATTCTACAAACAATTTTGTAAATGCCTGACTGGCCCACAAAAAATTAGCACGCATATGAGGAAATAAGACCACATGCTAAAAAATCATTATAAACAGACCCAATGGTTACAGACTTTGGAATTCTCAGACACAGACTTTAAATTACAGTCATCTCTCAGTAGCTGTGAGGGATAGGTTGCATGACCATACTCATGGATGCTCATATCCTTTATATATAAAATAATATAGCATTTGCACATAACCTATACAATCCTCCCATATTCTTTAATAATCTCTAGATTATTTAAGTTAACTGCAGAACGTGAGAAACAAAATTATCCAGGGAGAGAAAAAAACATTAAAAGCAAAAGAGTAAAAGGCATAGACAATGCAATGAGAAAGTGCCATGCAATATAATTGAAGTCCCAGAAATAGAGGAGAGAGCAAAAGCGGCACAAGCAATAAGTGAAGTGATAATGGTTAAGAATTTTCCAAAACAAATGAAAGATAATGCAGACATAAATTCAGAAAGTCATGAACCCACTTAAGAGAAGTAAAAATAAAGTCAGCTAGGCACAATCTAGTAAAACTATTAAAACCCAAAGGCTGAAGAAATGGTGCAACATTTAACATAAAATCCGACTTCAACAGATTATTATTCTCTGTGAATAAGGTCTTATTTGTTAGCCTTTCACTCCCAACTACAGTCTGTTCATCTCAAGTGAGCCAAATGTGTGCTGGGACACATTGAAGCCAAATGACCCAGCACACATTTAGCTCACATAAGAAAAATGGACTGTGGTGGGGAGTGAAGGGCTAACAAACACCAGATACCCAGGAAATTCCCCATAATGGAAAATATAGGCAGATTTGACTTTATGAAAGTTAAAAGTCCAATAAAATTGATCAATTATTGCTCAACATATACAAAAAAAAAGCAGCACCAAATGAACAAAGAGTTATCAGATACAAAGTGCCAAGCAAAATCCAAGCAAACAAAAACACTCTTCAGACCCATAACAAATAAATAAAAATCTCCGCTAGTGCAAATGAGCAAAGGATACATCACATGGTATGAATCGGCCTCATCAGTAATCTGAGAGTTAAAAATTTTAAAAGACTATGCATTATTATTATTGTTACTATTTTTGGTTTAGGTAAAGATGAAACAGGTACTCTCATGTGCACTAAGTATAGGAAAAAAAATTTTGAAAAGCAGTTTAACATGATACATTGAAAAAAAAATTATATGTCCTTTAACCCAGCAAATCAGCTTCTAGGAATCTGTTATGCATGCACAAATGTGAATACACAGATATGTTCTCTGATTGTACTGTTCACTAATAGAAAAAAGGTTAATTAAATTATGGTACATTTATTCTCTCAATTCTCAAAAACAATAAAAATATGAGGTAGATTCTTCATGTATGTATCTTAAAAATATTCATAATAAACTAAACAAGTAAAACCAATAAGCATAATAAACAAAAAAGTTGCAGACTACTGTGTATAATGTGCTAGCATTCATGTGAAACTTAACAGAAAACTGTATGTGATATAAATATATTTGTATTACACACTCACTGCAAAGATAAATTCTTAATAGCATTTAATATCTGAGATAGGGCATAAAATTGAGGTTCTGGGAAGAGTTTAAGATGGCACTCTCCTTCTTATGTTCTTCTACGTTGTCTGAATTTTTTTCTTAACTAAGGTTATATGTTAGCTTTGTTTACGTGAGAAAGAGAAGTATCAAGTGATTTGTCAATAGAAAAATGGTAAACTCTACATTGTTAGTTGACTTTAAGATTATAGAATATGATATGATTAATTACAATTTCCTGCCTTTAACAGAAGTTACATTTTAAAGAAGGATGGGAAGCAAAATTATTCCATCGAAAACAGGTAAAATGGGTCAGGCACTGTGCCTCATGCCTATAATCTCAGCAATTTGGGAGGCCAAGGGAGAGAACTGCTTGAGCCCAGGAGTTTGCGGACAGCCTGGGCAACACAGTGAGACTTTGTTTCTACCAAAAGAAAAAAAAAAGTCAGGCATGGTAGTGCATGCCTTTAAGTCCCAGCTACTTGTGGGGCTGAAGTGTGAAATGGGAGGATTGCTAGAGCCCAGGAGGTGGAGGCTGCAGTGAGCTTTGATAGTGCCATTACACTCCAGTCTGGGCGTCAGAGTGAGATCCTGTCTCAAAAAAAAAAAAAGAGGGTCAAATGAATTTTACTGCTGGAGTTATTTAGAACATCAATGCATACATGCTTTAGATATTTGGAAGATACTGGTTAATTGAAATGACTATAAAGCTAAATTTCCCATTAATTTTCATAAAATAGCCAAATCTATTAAAAATTAACTATTCTTTAGACTGATATACAAAGGTTCTCTTTAGAAATAATGTTACTATTTACTTAAAACAAAAGTTATACTTACAACAAGAAATAGGCTGAACTGGTCCAAGTTGTGGAAAGGTCATAAGAACAGAAATCCCTGGTAGATCGCTTTGGTTTGGTTGTTCAGTAGTTTGGTCAGCCCAAACTACCACTTTTTTCCTCTCTACCAAATGTTCAATTTCTTTGAAGTCGGACTCAAAAGCAGCATTTGATAGGCCAGCTTCTTTTATTGTGCAATATTGTTTTCTTAGGGCTGGAAGTAAAGCATTCAATACTCTATATACAGAAGATGACAAGAAAGAAGAGATAAATATTACATTTCATTTTAAATACTTTTAGTTCTTTTATGTAACACCTGAAGTATTAGCATATTATTAAAATAATTTTCCATGTATGAACCAGGTTTCAGTCTCAGTTAGTCTTCACTTGCTTCCACATGACCTCTATAATGTGGGGGACAAATATATAGCCACTACCTATAATAGGAGATTGCTTTGAGGACTAAGTGAATTTAGTTTATTTGTCTTTTAGAGACAGGGTTTCACTCTGTGGTCCAGGCTGGAGTGCAGTGGCATGATCATCTCATTGTAGCCTTGAACTCCTGGGCTCACTTGATCCTCCTGCCTCAGGCTCCCAAGCAGCTAGGACCCCAGATGTGTGCCACCACACCTAATCTTTTTATTTTTTGGTAGAGATGGGTTCTTGCTATGTCGTTCAGGTTGGCCTCAAACACCTAGCCGCATGAGATTCTCTTGCTTCCACCTCCCAAATTGCTGGGATTACAGGGCTAAGCCACTGCACTTGGCTAAATGAATTAAATGTTCATAAATGCTTTTTGTGAAACAATGTGATTTCCAAACCACAGATGTTGTTAGTAATTATCATCAAATTCAAATGAAAAATTACTATGTCAAATGATGAGACATATTTTAGGTATATAACATTAAAACATACACAAACACATAACAAAAGAACAAAACCTACCTCTAAGTTAAATGACCTAAAGAAATGGCTTTTGGAATGGCACTTAAAGGGATTTTAAGGAGAAAAGTTGTGGATAAGGATGGGGGGTATAAATAATGGTTAGGGCACTGGATTCATGGCTCTAACTCAAAATCTCCCTTATTAGCAACAATTAGCACAGCACTGAATGTAATTTTTTGTGTATCAGACCTCTGTGTAAGTGTTCACTAAGGAAATGCCACAGCTAAACAGTTTTAAATTTATACACTCAATCAGTGGTTCCTAACTTTTCTGAAAGGAAGATGCCTAACAACATCAATGATCTTGAAATGATTCAGTCTTGGAATCCTGAGGCCATTAATAGATGATGTTCCAGTTATAACATCGAGGAGAAGAGAATCATTAGAAGTATGGATAGAGCAGCAGAAAAAGACTAATCAGGCATTAATTTTCATACACAAGGAAATACCACCTTATCACCTACAAGTCTTAAATATTTCTATAGCAGCACAACAAATTGTGACCTCTTTCCTTTCGGTGGGGGTTGCTGGAGGGTACTACTGCATTTAAGTCAAGTAGGTAACAAGTACAAGGAAAGTTATTAATCAAAGTCAATAAAACAATTACTTATTTAGCATTTACACTATCAGGTAATATGCAGGAAAGTTATCACAGTAGGTCTGACACTGATAAGCAAGGCTTGGTTGTAAGGTTGACACCTGGCTGGTGTTTTAAAATATGGATTTTAGGAGGGTTCCCATCATTTCCAGTACTCATATGACAAGAGTGCCTTACTGTGCTTAAACTGCACAAACAATGTGGTTTATGCTAAAACACCTACTTTCCTTTTGAAAAGTCTGGAATTTTGGTACATTATAGGCAGAAAGTGCCTATGCAACTGGCTCCTAATAAAAACCTGGGACATGGATCTCAAAAGAGCTTCCAAAGCAGACAGCATTTCACATGCGCTGCCACAACTTTTTGCTGGAGGAACTGTGCACAGTCTGTGTGATTCCACAGGAGGAAGACTCTTGAAACCTTCTGTCTGGGTTTCGGCAGACTTTGTCCCCTGTGTCTTTTCTCTTTGCCAATTTTGCTTTGCATCTTCTTGCTGAAATAAAGCACAGCTAAGAATACAACTATATGACAAATCTTGTGAGTCCTCTTAATGAATCACGGAAACAAGTGGTTCTAGAGACGTATAACATAGGAATTATATCATGTTATTTATTTTTATGTTTATTTAATCTTTTCAAAACCTTTATATGAAATGTACTATAATCTATTTTTATATAAGAAAACCATGTCTTAGGAAAGCTAAATAATCAGTGTAAGGTTATATTGCTCATAAAACATAGAATTCAAAATTGATTCCAAAAGTCATCTCTTCCTTCTATGCCACATTACCTCTGTGATGCCCTCATTCACCAATTTTCTCAATCATTGAGTTAGTCTTATTTCCCCCATTTAAAGGTAAATGTTTATCTTAAGATAGTGTATTCATCTAGGGTCTGATACAGCAAATGTAGTATGGTTAAAATAAATTAACGTTTCTTGATGATTTCAGCTCTTTTAAGTGGTTTGAGTGTTACTAAATGAATATTCATTATCTACTCTAGGTACAGACACAGAAAGTATAAGGAGATTAGTTTGAGTTTCTCTCCACATAAGATTATCTCCCAAAGTTTTTCATTTTTCTTTTTTAAAAAAAGCGATACTAATATGATTTCCTCTAAATCAAGATAATTAATTGCCAGTTATTTGAGCATACTAGTAGAACCCTAATAGATTCTTAGGGTTCTAAGAAGTAGAACCAAAAAAAAAAAAAGGAAATTAGAGTAGCAGAAAGCCCTTGGAGAAGTAAATTTGCAGTTTGTATGGAGTATCAAAGTGATGCCTAAAGAGTTGATGACGTATCCAACGTGCCAAAAAAGATTGAGCAATACTTTTTTTTACTATTGTATTATAAAAACTAATGACTAATGTTACTACTGAGCTAGAAGAAAGAACATAAAAGAGCTGTTGTAGCATCACATACAAATCAGGATATCTGTTATTTAGCAACTTCACTGTAATGACAGCAAAAAATCATTCTGGAATTCTGAATAATTAACAATTGCCTACTTAAAAATTCAAGTGGTGTTAATAGCAATTGCTTCTAAGAGGAGACATGGATGGCTAGAAGATAGAGGTAGAAGGCAGATTTCTTTTCAATGTATAGGTATTTATGAAATTTTGTGGCCAGGCGTGGAAGCTCATGCCTGTAATCCCAGCACTTGGGGAGGCCGAGGCGGGCGGATCACCTGAGGTAGGGAGTTTGAGACAAGCCTGACCAACATGGAGAAACCCCATCTCTACTAAAAATACAAAATTAGGCAGGCGTGGTGGCACATTCCTGTAATCCCAGTTACTCAGGAGGCTGAGGCAGGAGAGTCGCTTGAACCCAGGAGGCAGAGGAGGTTGCAATGAGCCACGATCGAGCCATTGCATTCTAGCCTGGGCAACAAAAGCTTAACTCTGTCTCAAAAAAATAAAAAGGAAATTTTGTATTACATAGCACATATTAAGTAAAAACAACACAACATACTTTTAAAGAAAAACACAAATTTATAAAGCACTATACAAAATTTATTGAAAGAAAAGAACTCTCTTAATGTTTTCTGATTCAGGCAAACACATAAAAATAATGTATCCTGTAACACATAAAATCAACTTTCTGGCAATGGAAAATTAAACTTCTGTGCTTCAGATATAGTATTAAAATTGGAAAATAGGTAAATTTATATACTCACGCCTCAGTCTGTCTGTGTTGCTGTTCCTGAAGACAAGCTAGATCTATTATATGTCTAATTTGTGCTTTCAAATCTTTGTTCTGGAGATGCAAGTGGTGACAATGAAGATCTTTCTTGAGTTCCTAAGGTAAACAATACAAAATGTACTTAAGATTGCTCTAAGAATATTAAAATTAAATCAGTTTTAATAAAACTTATTTTATATTGTTGCCAATAGTTTTAATTCTTTTTAGATATTAAATATGTTTAGAAACAATTTGAAAATGAGTTCTGGGTAGGTGGTCTATAATTTACAAGCAAGATAAGTTTTCATGTTTTCTCAGAAACTGAATGTTAGGAATTCAGAAGAAATTTTAGTATCGTGACAGCTTCTTGGTCTATCCAAATTGTTCACAATGTTGCAAAAATACATAAAAATGACCAGTTTTTGCTTAAATGTCACTTCCTTAGAAAGGTTTTCCTTGAGCATGATATTTAGATGGACACTCTTTACCCCTCAATATTGTTATAGCATTAATTGCATTGATCAGTAACAATTTCATTGATATATCCATTTATTTATAGTTTCTCTGTTCATACCAGAATATACAGCTTACCACCAGGACAGGGACTGAGTCAGGTTAGTTCAGTGTTAAAGCCCCAGTGTACAGAGTCTGAAGTTGTGTGCAACAAAAATTTTTTTTGCAGGAAAAAAAGATAATATGGTTGATATCATCTTTGGTTGGATGATATGGTTACAGCACTGGCCTGTGAGTCATGTGATTTTAAGGCCTTGAAACAAATGTTACTGTAAGTTGAATATACAGCCTTTATGGAGACCAGTTTACTTGACTAAAATTTAAGAGCTGGATCAGATGATCTCTTCAGTACTTTCCAGTTAGAAAATTAAATGATTATAATAGTTTAAACATGTTCGCCAAATATTCCATCTGTTTTCCTTTAAAAGAAAAATATGCTGGCTGGGAGTGGTGGTTCACACCTGTAATCCTAGCACTTTAGGAGGCCAAGGCGGGTAGATCACGAGGTCCAAAATTCAAGACCAGGCTGGCCAAGATGGTGAAACCATCTCTACTAAAAACACAAAAATTTGCCACTGAGTATGGTGGCAGGCGCCTGTAATCCCAGCTACTCGGGAGGCTGAGGCAGGAGAATTGCTTGAACCCGGGTGGCAGAGGTTGCAGTGAGCCAAGATCATGCCATTGCACTCCAGCCTGGGCGACAGAGTGAGACTCCATCTCCAAAAAAAGAGAAAAAAATCCTTTATATACATCCTCTGATAATCTTTATCTTCTTGAATCTTTCTTCTTTTAAAGAGATAACACTTGACGTCCACTCTTGATATAAGCTTCATCTTAGGCAAAAGTGTGAAAATGTGTTTTGTAGGCTCCATTTTTCTAAACCTCATCTGCCTAGGGCCAGGTGTCCTCTAATCTACCACCCGAAGTTACTTGTCTTTCCTTAAACCTACTAACCTTATCTACAGAAAATATCAGCAAAGGGGTTACAACAAAGTACGCATGGTGATAACCTAGTAACATTCTCGAAAACTTGATGGAAAAAATTTCAGTCAATACAATGAAAAAAAAAAAAAAGAAATTCTTTGGACATTTTGAATGGCTAAGACAGGAACCCTATTTGCAGGGGAGCTATGTCTGGAAACTTCCTCCTAGGGACAATTCTTATAATCCATCTTAGCTTTAGCTATTGAAAACAATGCAAAATATTCTTCAGATTCTTTTAAAGAATATTAAGATTAAATCAATTTTAATAAAACTCCTTTCCAATCTGCAGTTGATCAATGATTTTCTAAAATGTCAAAGTTTTTTTTCTTTTTAAAAAATACTTCCAAAGCCAGTTCTTGAGACTATGAGAGAGAACAATGTCACTCATCCTATTTGCCTGGATATATTAAAATTAGGAGTTATTTAAATAATTCAATATACTTCAAGAAATATACATGTTTTAGAAAAAAATTATCTTTATGGAGTCAAGATGATATGGCTAGAGTCATGTGATTTTAGAGATGGGCTTAGCCTTGAAACAAATGTCACCGTAAGCCAAATATATGCCCTTTATGGAGACTGGTTTACCTGAGTAAAATTTAAGAGCTTGATCAGATGATCTTGTCAGTTCTATCAATAGTTAGAAAACTGAATGATCATAATAGTGTGAACAAGTTTGCCACATATTGCATCTTTTTTTCCTTGAAAAAAATCCCTCCTTTATATACATCCTCTGATAATCTTATTCCTTTATCTTTTTGAGTCATTCTTCTTTTAAAGAGACAAGACTTGATTGTATAATTATATTAGTCACTAATGGGTCTTTTGCTAGCCTTTTAACTTTGAAAAACCAAGATTACAATTTGAGTCTTTTCTTGACATACTAATGACTAAATCAGATTGGAAGAACATGGTTTATTTTGAGAACTGTAAGTAGGCTAGTAATGGCTAGAGTATAATGAAAGCTGATATATAAACCTTAAGAAGTATTCAGGTGCCAGACCATGCTAGGCCTAGTAAATCACAACAGAGAATTCATTCTAGAAAGAAGGTAGTAAAGAACAATATGATCAATTTTACATTTTAAAAACTCGCTTTGGTTTCAGTGGAGAGAGTGAATTGCAGTAGAACATGAATGAAAGCAGAAAAACCAAATGAAGCAATCCAACAATGGGGCATAGGAATCTGAATTAGGATAGTAGTAGAGGGGCATAATGAGAAGTGGATAGATTCAGAATATTGATGAGTAAGTAATGAAGGAGACTATAGAGAAAACAGCACCAATTTGTAAGTCAGAAGTTCTGAGTCTTTGTCCAGAGTTGTGTGACCCTGGATAAATCCCTTTACCACGTTATGTCTCAATTTGCTGATGTAAAAAATAATGGCTTATACCTAGATTCACATTCAGGTATACAAAAGTTCTTTGTAAGAGAATTCTAGAAGACAGACTGCTAAAAAAAGTTAGATTTTATCATATTGAAAAAGTTTTAAATTTATTGAAAATAATGCAGATAATATTAACTTCATAAACACTATTAAGTAGACAAAAAAAGCAAACACAATATAGCAATAATAATATCAGCAACAATATACCATTTTTAAAATTGGAAGCTTACAGTAATGTGGGATAGAAAAGGTAAACTAGTAAATTTCTACAGTTGACTTTTTTGTCTCCTTAATACTTCATAAGTTCTTAAGTACTTCTGTAGTTAGAATGTTGATTACATGAAAAAACATATAATAAAAGCATAATGTAAATTAAGTTAGGATCTTGAGAGGTGAAAATACTCTAGCAGTATCATTTAAAACTATATACAGGCAGAGATCCAAGATGGCCGATTAGCAACAGCTCAGGAATGTAGCTCCCAGTGAAAGCGCAGAGAACGAGTGGACGCCGCACTTTCCGACGAATTTTTGTTGCCCACGGACCAGGAGATTCCCGGCAGAGGAGCCACATGGGTCGCCAGCGCGACTCTTTTGGCCGGCGCAGCTGTTTTGCCGGCGCCCCAGCACGGCGCTTCCTGGTGCGGAGCATACATGACGGACGGGCTCGGCTGGTCCCATCCCCACAAGGAAAACGACAATTGGAAGCGCTGAGGACTGAGAGTTTCATAGCAAGCACAGTGAACGCGGGAAGGTCCGGTTCTGCGGGGAACGGGCGTCCGCCAAAGGAAAACTAAGAAACAGAAAAATTTCATCACCGGGCGGAGAGAGATCCAAGATGGCCGCATAGCAGCACCTCAGGATTGTATCTCCCAGTGAAAGCGCAGAGAACGAGTGGATGCTGCAATTGCAGACGAATTTTTGATGCCCACAGACTGGGAGATTCCCGGCGAAGGAGCCACCCGGGTCGCCAGCGCGACTCTTTTGGCCGGCGTGGCGCTTCTCAGTGCTGAGTGTACGGGACTGGGTGCCCAAAGGCTCCGCTGGTCCCATCCCCACAAGGAAAACAGCAATTGGAAGGGCTGAGGAGAGAGCGAGCACAGCTGAACCTGGGAAGGCCCAGCTCTATGGAGAAGGAGCGGCCCTCGAAGGAAAACTAAGAAACAGAAAAAACTTCATAACCATCAAGCCGGATGTCCACTCAGAGACCCAATCTGAAAGTCGGCAATTACAAAGACGACAGGTGGATAAATCCACAAAAATGGAAAGAAACCAGTGCAAAAAGGCTGAGAACACCCGAAATCAGAATACCTCTCCTCCTACAGGGGATCACAGCTCCCCTTCAGCAAGAGAACAAGGCTTGACGGAGGATGAGTGTGATGAATTCACAGAATCAGGCTTCAGAAGGTGGATAATAAGAAACTTCTGTGAGCTAAAAGAACATGTTCTAACCCAATGCAAAGAAACTAAGAACCTTGAAAGAAGATTTAACGAAATGTTAACGAGAATGGACAACTTAGAGAAGAACATAAGTGAATTGACGGAGCTGAAAAACACAACACGAGAACTTCGCGAAGCATGCAC
>PVKP010007004.1:0-79634 GCA_004027715.1 Plecturocebus donacophilus
GTCTCTCACCGTCATCTAACTCAATGCCTCTCCATCTCTTTGCCTTGGTCTCTCTTTTTCCCCTCTCTCTGCTGCTCTTTCTTTCCCCATCCTTTCCCTTTCCCAGTTTCCTTTCTTTCCCTGTTCTTCCTTCTCTCAGCCTCTCCCTTTTTCCCTGTCTTTTTCTCCCTCAACCCCCCTCCCTCTCCATCTCCCTTTTCTTTTTCTTTTCTCTCCCTCCCTGCCTCACTGTCTCTACCTTTCTCTCGTTTCCACTTCCTCCTCTTCTTTCTCTTTTCCTCTCTTTCTCCCACCCTTTTCTGCCCCTCTTTCCCATTCTCTCCCTCCCCTTTATCTCCCTCTCTTCCCCTCTGTCTCCCTGTCCCTCTCTCCCTTCCCTTCTCTTCTTTCCCTCCCTCCCTTCCTCCCTCTTTTCCTCTTTTTCTCACTGCTTTTTCTCCCTCTCTCTTTCCCTCTCCTCCCTCTCTCTCTTCCCATCCTGTCCATCTCCCACCCACCCTGTCTCCCTCATCTTAGCTCATTTTGTGTTGCTGCAAAGCAACACCTGAGGCTGGGTAATTTGTAAAGAAAAAAGGCTTATTTGGCTCACAATTCTGATGCTTGGAAAAGTTCTGAATTGGGGATTTGCATGTGGTAAGGGCCACAGGCTACTTCCATTCCTGGCAGAAGGTGAGGGCAAGGGAGCTTGTGCATAGGTCACATGGCGAGAAGCAAAATGGACAGCAGGGAAGGCACAAGGCTGCACTGAACAACCAGCTCTCCCAGGAACCAGTAGTGGAAAGTCTCTATCATGACCACCGTAGCACCAAGCCATTCATAAGGGATCCACCCCCATAGCCCAAACACATCCTAATAGGCTCCATTTCCAACACCGAAGATCAAATTTCAACATCAGGTTTGGGGTGGGAGGTAGTGGGAAACATCCTAACCATAGTACCCTCTCTTTTTCCTCCCTTTCTCCCTCTCTCCGTTCTCCCTCTCTCTTCCTCTCCTTCTCTCCTTCCTTTTCCCCTCTCCCTCCCTCTTCCACTTGTCCTCTCTCTGCCCCTTTCTCTCTCCACCTTTCCCTCTCCCCAGCACAGGCTCCATTTCTTGGAGTCCTGCAAGGCTCCTTGCTTCTTCCTATTGTTCCAGCCCCTGTTGTCTCTTAAAGCAGAGCCCTTCACATCCTGCCTCCTGCTCAGTTAACTGTTTATTATCCTGTACATCTCAAAGTGTGCCACCTCACGGATGCCTCTCCTGATACCCTACACTAAATTAATTCAATTTTTATTGTTCTCTCTCATAGTTCTGCAGTGATTCGATTTCTTTTTAGGATCTTCTCTTGGGAAAAAGCTGAAAGGTAGGCTGCAGCCAAATTGCAAAGAGCTATGCAGATTTCTCCTGTACCCAGCAAATGAATTGTGGGGACCAGGGCACAATGTTTGACACACTGAAATAAAACAATAATCAAATGACATAATGTGCCTCAAACATGCTCTGCCAAGGTATAAGGTAGAACACAAATGCCAGGCATTGCTATTATCATCTCTTGATTCCACTCATCAGATTACTCTGGGCAAGTACAGAATGAACATGGATTTCCCCAATGGTAGTATTGGGGATACATCATTAACTCAATAATAAGTTAAAAATTCTAGTTTTTATTCATGTGACTTCTATTAAACCTATCACCAGCTATTTATAGAGGCTTCTAGGGAGAAATGAAAAGAAACGTGTTTATTGAAGACAAACTTAAAGGTTTATTACACCAGTGATACCATTCACATAGCTCTGCAAAGACAGTTTATTCTGTCTAAAAAGTCA
The DNA here is from genome assembly GCA_004027715.1 of Plecturocebus donacophilus. NCBI lineage: Eukaryota > Metazoa > Chordata > Mammalia > Primates > Pitheciidae > Plecturocebus > Plecturocebus donacophilus. Next base: position 1,807 of record PVKP010007004.1, read on the forward strand.
TTCATTTAGCCTACGATACACACAATTTAGAAACTCTAAAGCAAGCAATAAAGAGAGTCTTATAGGAAGGGTCTGGAAAGGAATAACTTGAAAACAGATGAGTAAGGCTACGGGGGAGATTGCCTATCCCTTTCCCTGTTTCTCTATCAGCCCTCCCTCACTGCATGCTGTCCACGTCTCCACACCAGCAGCAACATATGAGGTCAGGGTTATTCTTAAGCAGTCTACTGTGTCACGTTGTTCTTCCATAGACTCAAAAGACCTGTTCATGTCGGCCTTCCAAAAATTCCTTTGGTCCCTGCCCTGGCTATTTCTGTCCCACCTGTCAGAAAGTGTGTTAAAAGATTGCAAAAAGCAAAATGAAGCGTTAGGTGTTTTTGTCCCTTAAGTAAGTGACTGCAGGCTTATTTTTTAATAATATTTTATTTTTAGTCTCTTGGTTCCACCTAACCTTTGAATCTGCTCTCCGTACAGTGGCTATAGAAAATTGCAGGACCTCAAAGAGGTTCCCAGATTATGCTTGAACCCCTGAAGAAGGATACTGGCATGTCTCATGCACGAGCTGCATGCAGACATTACTGTTGATGATGACAATTACATTTCATTCAAACCTCCCAGCCAGCCTGTATGGCAGGAATTCCTCTAATTTCATGAGTGTTAAAATGAGCTTCACAGAGGTTATACAATAGCCCAAGGTTTACGCAGCTTCTCTCTAATTCCCAAGTTCAAGTGGGACATAGTGGAGAGTCCAAATGAAGTTCTGATGAATTTCACTGGTTGAACAAATTCTCAAAAGGATTATAAATATTTAAAGGGATAACAGGACTTTCAGAAGAAACAAGTGATTGATATGATTTTTGGCCATGTGTTTCTTTTCTGGCCAATGGCCATATATATGTCATATTTTAAGGAAGTTCCCAAGACAGAGAAAGCGTATCATATTCTGGTGACAAAAAACAGCCAAAAATACACTTAAACTGTGAAAATCATTTTACTATCAAAAAGCAGATTGTTTGGGGAGCTACAAGTCACAGCATTTCTCCTCAGAGAAAATTCCAGACACTTCCTTTCTCAATATCTTTGGAGGCACCTTTGGAAAGAGTGACTGGGTCCTGGAATGTATGCCTAAGAAAGGATTTCTAAGGTTAAATTTTATTTCAGAAAGGTAAGTTGCCAAAAGTTCACCAAAATATTTCAGTCAGTTCCTCTTTTATGTGTCTATGCAAGGCTCATTTGGGAAAAGAAAAGCAAAAACAAAACAGAAAATAAACTTCATTACAACTTTTTTGGATGCATTGTAAAATAGATACACAACTGAGTGGCTATACATACTTTGTTGGATTAAAACAATGCAAACTGAATACTGTGTCTAAATGTTTAATGTAAACATTGACACTGAATATATTTGCAGATCAACAGCTGCTCAAACAGAAGCAGTGAATCTAATGGATTTCATAGTTGAAGCCCCCAATCAGAATGAAGTTCACATTCACCACTCACAGCTTATTTAACTGTTCTTGTGTACTGGCCTTTGTGACAAAATGATTACCTACTTTTAATCACCTTCTAAGAAGCAAACAAAACAAAGTTACTTAGTTGGTGTTTCCAGACCAAATGAGTGCAGGGCAATTAATTTTATTTCCCAAACCAAATCCAGTTAGTACTATTGATATGCAATTATGCTTTGCTATCATAATGCCATTGTGCTATGCATTCCAGTCTCAAACATTTACAAAGATACTCCAATTACATTTGAATTCTCTTATCCTGTTCTATGTACAATTCAAGTATTTCATTTAAGGACACCTACAAACTCTGGGGACAGATTAAACATCCCCCTTTGTGAGAAATAAAGAACTCCATGACCTAAATTGATTTATGACTTTGCAGGAATTTGAATCTTAGTTGAAGATGCTGGCATGTGAGAGTCAATTACTTAGTGTAGGTGTAGATAGCATATGTCTCCCAATTTAACTATATAACAGCTAATTATTCACTGTACACAAAATAACTTTTGGAAAGCAATGGAAATTGCAGTTTTCTTTTTTCTTTTTTTTTTTTTTAGAGAGAGAATGAGTATGCACTGTTAATGCCAGTCACGTAAGTCAGGAGAAAATAATGATACCTTTGTAAGTAATGGCACCCCAACAAGAAACAAAAGCAATCCCCCCACAACATCACCCCATATGACGGTGAATTTTATTGTCATATTGATTAAATTATTTATTACTAAAGGTCTTACAGGGTATGCCTCATAAACAACAAAGCTGTAATAAGTGTAATTAAATAAACATAATTATTTTCTTTCATATAATATTTCCTTTGGGGATGAATTTTGGATTTGGCTATTTTCATGGCATAGACAAAAAAGGAGATTAAGTAGAGTGTTGTAAAAGGTGCAATGCATTAAGTCTTTTGGGTCTTTTGTGTGTCTTTTAAGTAGTAAGACTTAATCCTTTAGAAGCCACTTACTCACTTGGGTTTCACTTACATCCCTTCTTATTCTTAATACAGGAAATGTTATATTTAGTTTTTTCAGCAGAAACCAATTTTTTATTTTATCTTTTTGTTTTTCATTTGATTTAAGAACAAAGTCCTTTCTTAGAATAAATACTAATAAAATAGTTACTTTTAGTAATAAATATATATAACTTTATGATGTTTTTCTTCTCATTTTGGAAAGTAAGAAATTCTAAAGCTACCCTGATAATGAGGTTTTTATCTTCATGGCCTTATATTATTTTGATAAAGTATTCTTATAAATACTCCTACAACTGCTATATATTCATGTTCAATTCCTAATCTGCCTTTTTGTAATGCTGACAAATATATCTCTTAGAATATTATTTTTAACACAAAATTTCCCAGCCCTCAAATTTTAATGTCTCTCCTATGTCAACTTTCAGGGATTCAGTTTGTTGTGCTAATTTGCTGATTTGCTTTGTTTTAAAAGAAAGTCAATCTCTTTAAATTATTGAAGCACAAATGTCATCAACTCTAAAATAAAGGGAGTTGGGAAACTATCATTTATTATGTACCTGGTCAGTTTTTCAAACTGTGCCAGATGTATCACAAGATTATCTCACATAATCTTCCCAGTAATCCTGAAATTTGGAGGAAATTGAGTTTTAGGAAAGAATCCTATAACTTACCTTTAAAGACCAAAATTGAAAGTGTGAATGTGTATGAAAGCAAAGAAAAAAAAAACTGACATAAGAATTTAACAAGAAGGTGAGTGACTGTTGAGGGTCTGAGACCAAAATGTTTTATTCCTCCATTCTTTACAGTGGAGGCCTTGTAGATTGCTACCGTTTGAAGACAATTGACGGCAGCCCATGGCTAGATATGCAAGTGACTTTGAATACCATTTTCAGCCTAAATCAAGCCAACTCCAGAGCATAGGCCTCAGATTTTTAGCTACCCCGTAATTATCAATATCCAGAAGCTCTATTCCCAAAGGCATGGCCTCCACCCAAGAAGGTGTATGTTACTGAAAGCAACTAAGGGTATTTCAGGGAGTTCATTGCATACTAGTATTTTAAATAAATATTTCCTTCTTACTTTTTATAGCTTATTATGTCTAGTCACATTCTTGTGTAGACTGGCCACAAGAAAGAAAACAATGTCATAATATATATTTATAGATATCATTCATTTATTCATTCATTCACTTACAAATAGTGGAGCTGATATGCCATGTGGCAGGCATTTTTCTATAGCTTGGCGCCATAGTGGTAAGACAAACTACCTGCATCCTAATGATCTATAATCTAGACTAGTAATTTTGAAAACTATTTTCCTTGAAATATTAGAAGTTGACCAAAATCTCTCCATTTATCCATTGCTTTTTACTTACAAATATTAATGAACTTAAATGTACAATAAATAAAAATAAATTGAGCTATGTCTATAAGATGGAAAAGTATATAGTAATTAATAATATTTATGCATTTTTATGATAATGTGAATTTTTAAGAATTAAGTTAAAATTATAAAAATGAAATTTTATATATATATATACACACACACACACACATACATGGTAGATTGTTATACATAAAACATATGCACAAAAATTATGCTTGAGAGAAATTATATAGAATTATTAACAAGGGTTTTCTGTGATAGTAAATCAATAATTTTTTGTTATTTTAAATTTTCTGAAATTTCTAAAATAATTATGTATTCATTTTCTGAAAACACAAACACCTGTTCTACAAATAAACTATTCTGCCTTCTCAATAGTATATGCCACCTTTCGTTATTCTTTTTTTGAGACAGAGTTTTGTTCTTGTTGCCTAGGCTGATGTGCAATGGCAGGACTTTGGCTCACTGTAACCTCCACCTCCTGAGTTCAAGTGACTCTCCTGCCTCAGCCTCCCTAGTAGCTGGGATTACAGGTGCCTGCCATATTTTGTATTTTTAGTAGAGACAGCGTTTCTTCATGTTGGTCAGGCTGGCCTCAAACCTCTGACCTCAGGTGATCTGCCAGCCTCGACCTCCCAAAGCGCTGGGATTACAGGCATGAGCCACTGCACCCAGCCTCACCTCTCACTATTTTTAACAATACCCACCCATATCACCATGTATATCTTAGTTGAACACACAGCTAGGAAGACATTGTCATTATTATAGAAATATAGAAAAGTATTTGTGGCCAAAACACACAGAAGGCAGCATCCACAGTAGTGGTTAGATAAATATGGGCTATTTTGGAAATGTGCAAATTGCATTATTTTCAAGCACTCCTCAAATCAAATACAAGCACCATTTAGACCAATTGTTGTTGTCGTTGTTGTCATTGTTTAAATGACAGAAACAATGAAGAAATGACTGAAGATTCTCCACCTGTTAAGAAAGAAGAAGAGGGCCGGGCACAGTGACTCACGCCTGTAATCCTAGCACTTTGGGAGGCCAAGGTGAGCAGATCACCTGAGGTCAGGAGTTGGAGACCGACCTGACCAACATGGCGAAACCCCATCTCTACCAAAACACAAAATTAGCTGGGTGTGCTGATGCTCACCTGTAGTCCCAGCTACTTCAGAGACTGAGGCAGGAGAATCACTTGAACCTGGGAGGTGAAGGTTGCAGTGAGCCTAGATCGTGCCATTGCGCTTCAGCCTGGGCAACAAAGAGCAAAACTCTGTCTCAAAAAAGAAAAAGAAAGAAAGAAAGAAAGGAAGGAAGAAAGAAGAAGAATACTTTCTTCCACTGTGAACTTGGCAAAGCTCATCAACTCATGACATACTTGACAGCAAATTGAATACAATTAGAGCCTGCCAGATTTGCAGAAGGCCATTATTCATGCACTATTCTATAGCAGAGACCATGAGTAAGTTTTTGGAAGCAGTCAAACATTCCCTTCTTCTGGTTATTTGTATAGTTCAATGATATCAAAAATTTCCTTAAGATGGGAAAAGAATCAGACTTCTGTTGAGTAATAAAGGAGATAACTATAGACCTCATAAGAGAACTATGCCGAAGCAGGCTAAAGGATAACTTACCGCCTGCTTGAAGTTCCACTCCTTTATAATTGGAAACAAAATTCCTGAGGTTTGACCTAAGAACCGCTTTTTTTTTCTTCTAGCTCTGTTGTCACCGTAAAGCTCAAAGATGGAAACAACAACTTTCCAAAGATTACAAATACACAGAGACATTTGTCAGTTCCATAAGAAAAAAGAGTAGTGTCAGTCTAGGTGAAGAGCCTCAGATGGCTTCAGAGTTTTAGACTTGTAGGACACTGCTCTAGATAAAACATGCAAACTTGTTATTTTTAATTCTTCTTTTTTAATAGCTTTCAAATGTGGTTTTGTTATTCTAGGTTTTAAAGAGATAGTTGGCTATAAAATCTTAAAGGAAATCTTTCTTCCTTTATGACAAAGTTAACGGTACTAACCATTGTGTAGAGGTTTTATGTGTGTTCGTTCTTTTCATTCTCACAACCATTCTTTCAGGTGCACATTATATTTTAAATAAAAGTGGCATCCAGAGAGATGACCTAAATATCAAGAACATGTCACTTGAAGGTTTTCCACGTAAGCTGTGAAGCCAGTTGCCTCTAACTCTCAGTTTAATAGGCTTTCAAATGTTATCATACTGCCAAGAGATGGTTTAAATGTGCGCTGTAAGAATAGTTAATTTATTTTAAAATGAACTCTCATGTATTAATTATATGACATTTAACACATCAAAATATACTTTTTAAAATGTCCTTTTAATGTGTACTCTCTAAAATCATCAAATAATTAGTGCCTTGTAGACTCAAGTGAATTTTAGACCAAACATTGAGGAAATCCTATTTCTCAAGGAAAATTTATTCATTTTTCTAAAGTATTATATATCCCAAAACCATATTTACATTCAAATTTTCACTGATAATATAAATAGGTACATATAGTAAATAATGCCACTGCATTGTTTATATGGAAAGCAAAGTAAAGTCAACATGATTAGAAGAGGTGATTTAGGAGGTATTAGTATTATAACAATATGCTGAACATAGAATTCAAAGCCAGAACTTTGAAATTTCACTTTATTGCTAATTGAATATCTGCAGATAATTCAGTTAAACTCCTTGAACTTCAGTTTCTTCATCTGAAAATTGGAGGTAATTATGGGCAACTTACAAGATTGTTATAACAGAGGAAAAACATATAGCAGAGTAAATTACTCAAAGTATGTGTAAAACTTGTGTTATTAAAGTAATCACTATGAAGTTTGATTAAAAATCTATGAAAATGTTTTTTAATTATGGCTTTCTAAGTTTCACTTATTCAACACATTTTTATTAACTGTCTACATTTACCAGTATATTATTGGGCTAGGGCTGCCATAACAAAATACCACAGACCAGTGCCTTCAGTTTACGTAAATTTATTTCTCACAACCCTGGAGGCTGAAAGTCCAAGATGAAGGTGGTAGCAGGTTTGTTTTACTGAAACCTCTCTCCTTGGCTTGCATACAGCTGTTTCTAGCTGTGTCTTCACATGATCTTTTCTCTGTGCCCTTGTTTCCCTGATTTCTTTTCTTCCTATAAGGACACCAGTCATATTAAATTAGGGCCCATTCATAGGACCCATTTACCCTGACTACCTCTTTAAAGGTCCTATCTGAAAATACAGTTGTATTCTGAGTTACAAGGAGTTAGGACTTCAACATATTAACTTTGTAGGGGATGAGATGGTGAAATAAGGAATTGGTATTCCCCAACTTAATGCTTGGATATTACGTTAGAGAACTGAATAAAACTATGTGCAAAACATGAGTTGTCTGCCCTCATCGAATTTCAATCCAGTAGAGGATCACATGAATTAAAAGGATAAAAGACTACAATGTGATGAGTTACTTTAGCTAAATTACTGGGTGAGTGAAAGCAGAGAGTTGGGGCATTTTATCCAAATTTAAGAGTCGAGAAAAGATAACAAAAGAATTTCTTCTAAATTTACAATTGGTATAGAAGTGTTACTAGCAAGGGCAGGAATCCTCGGTTCTTTGTCCTCTTGGAGAAAGCGTTCTGCCAAGTGACTGATTTAGCCAAAAAGAAAATTTGCTCAAGGGAAAAAGCAGAGAGTTATTTGAGGGGAGAGTATAGTCTGCAAAAATGAAGCAGAGAGCCGGCTGAAGAAGGGATTGAGCCCGCAGCAGCTTGAGAGTTCTGCACTGGGTTTTCATTATGTCAGACTCTTTCTTGAAGTTCCCGCCTCTGTCTTAAGTTTCTGCCTTTTTCTTTGTCTAGTTTTTCTCCTCCTGCCTTAGGTCTCTGCCTTGTCCTCTCCTAGTTCCCGCCCCAGGTCTATGGGACCCCACCCTTAGTCTTGGTGCTCATGTGTAGGCTGGTGCTAGATAGAAATTCTATTGGCTGCGTTGCTCATTACTGCCATCCCAGAAAGGTCGCATAGCTGTTAAATCTGCACTTATTACCCCTGAGTGTATCTTAGGAATTTCTCCTTTGCCTTCCTTAGGAGCATATAATCTACATTCAGATAGGGTAACTACAAAGTGAGCAATTACTGAGCATCTTAAGGGGCAATCCCTTCTGCTCGGGTATTTACCCTCCTCTCTTTTATAACTAGAATGCAGGTTTTCGGTGGTCTAGGGGTGTGAGACTTTTCAGACCTCCCTTTTCTTGGGGGTTCCCAGATGTCTCCCTACTCTAACAGAAGTAGGAGTCAGTCTTAAAAAGCTCGAAGAGGTAAAATGTGTTCCAGACATAAATGGTGAAGTAAGCAAAGCTCTAAAGTTGAGAATATGCATTTGGGGGATTTACTTAAAGACTACAGGGTGGGACAAAGAAAAGGAGAAAAAGAGAAAAGAAGAGTATGCAGAGATAAATGTGCATGTCACAGTCCTAATGGGCCTTTCAAACTAAATCAGAACTTTATACTTTATCCTGAGGGTAACAAGAACCTTATAAAAATGTATGAGATAAGAGGAAGACATTAGCAAGTTTGTGTTTCATGAAGATTTATGATATAGAAAATAGGTTGGAAAGAGATAAAAATGAAATCAGAATCTCCAGTCATATAGTTGTTCCAATATTCCAGTCAAGATGGCCTGGGACATGGATATATCAAAAGGAATGGAAATAAATTGATACATTTGTGAACTATTTATGGGGTCAAATTTGTATCTGGATTGAATGAGGAGGGATGAGAGAGCATGCAGAGGAGTATGACAGATGCCTGCCAAGCTTTGGCCTCCAGTTACATGAGTGGGTAGGAGCAGTATTGCCTGGAGGAGAGAACTGAAACAAAAGTCAGGATTTGGAGGGAAAGCAGTGAGATTAGTATGCTTTTAGTCCTGCTTTTCAGATGGACATCTAATTGGAGATGTCAAAGAAGCAATAGGCTCTATGCATCTGGTTTCTGCTACTTGTTAATTTGTGTTTTACTATTAATGTATCTTCTTAAACCAAATTCAACTCTATTATTTCTAAGGTAAAATGCATCTTATATCACATTGTTACCAGAGGGTCCTGATCTAGACCTCAAGAGAGAGTTCTTGGATCTCCTGCAAGAAAGAATTCAGGATGAGTCCACACAGTAGAGTGAAAGCAAGTTTATTAAAAAAGTAAAGGAATAAAAGAATGGCTACTCCATAGACAGAGCAGCCCCATGAGCTGCTGGTTGCCCGTTTTTATGGTTATTTCTTGATGATATGCTAAGCAAGGGGTGGATTATTTATTCCTCCCTTTTTAGACCGTATTGAGTAACTTAACGGATATTGCCAGGGCATTTGTAAACTGTCATGGAGCTGGTGCGAGTGAGTGCAGCAGTGAGGACAACCAGATGTCACTCTCTTCACCATCTTGATTTTGGTGTGTTTTAATCATCCTCTTTACTGCAGCCTGTTTTATCAGCAAGGTCTTTATAACCTGTATCTTCTGCTGACCTCTTATCTTATCCTAAGACTTAGAATGTCTTGCCATCTGGGAATATAGGCTAGTAGGTCTCAGCCTTATTTTACCCAGTCCCTATTCAAAATGAAGTTTTTCTGGTTCCAATGCCTCTGACAACATCAACTCTTTATTTTTGTAAGACACAACTAATAATTAGTAACTTTCGCTTAGCCTCTTGGAGTGTATTGTGGATTATAAGAAGTACCTGGATTGGCACTTTTGACATTATTTTATTTTTTTTATGAATCTGTAGACAAGAGTTCAGCTCAGCTTAAATTATGTTATGGGCCAGTACATTTAGTAAATTGTGTAAATCCATGCTGAAAGATGCAGAGAGGCAACCCATGAAAATTTATGTAGAGAAACCTCATTTATTGTTGTAAAGACACTTGAATAAAATTCAAAGCCATGAATTTACAAACACTAAAATGGAAAATCCAATTAAGATCACAATTTTACTCAATAACAGCAAAAACCCCAAAATTATTTTTTAAAAATTGTCAAGGAATTTGAATAGCCATTCCTCTAAAGATAGACAAATAGTCAATGGATACAGGAAAAGACAGTTGCTCAACACCAGTAATCATAAGGGAAATGTAAATTAAAACCACAGTGAAGTATTACTTCACATCATTAGCATGGATTTATTTAAAACAATATAAAGCATAATAGGTGTTGGCAAGGATATGGAGAAATTGGAACACTGTGCATTGTTGGTAGGAATCTAAAATGGTGCAGTAACTGTACAAAAATGATATGGCCATTCCTCAATTATACATAGAATTACAATATGTTGCTGGATAGATAACCAGATAAAAATAATAAGAACTCGAACACATATGTTGTACACCCTTGTCCACAGCAGCATTATTTGCATTAGTCAAAATATGAAAACGACACAAATGTTCATCATCAACAAACAAATGGATGAACAAAATGAGGTATATGCAGACAGTAATGTATTATTCAGCCTTAAAAGAAAATGAGATTGTGACATATGTAACATGGGTAAACCCTGAGGACATTGTGCTAATTGAAATAGGCCAGTCACAAAAAAACAAATACTCAATGATTCCACTTACCTGAGTTACCTAGGGTAGTCAAAATCACAAAGATTCAAATTAGAATGGGGTTTTTGGGAGATAGGGAGAAGGTAGAATGAGGAGTTACTGTTTTATGGGTACAGAGTTTTAGTTTGAAAAGATAAAAATGTTCTGAAGGTAGATGATATAAATGGTTACACAGCAATGTGAGTACACTTAAAACCCCGAACCTATACACTTAAAATGAATAAAATGGTAAATTTTATGTTGTGTATCTTTTTCACCATTAAAACAAATTTTAAGAATGAACAATTTTGTAGTACCTTTTCTGCTTGTGGATTATATTACAAGTAAAAATCTCAGTTTGTCACAGAGCAAGTGTATGATATCAACACTTCATAATAATATCAGCAATAGTGAATGTATCAATATGTAAGGAGGTCACACTATCCTACAAATTGTTTATGTGCTGCCTATGTGTCAGAAACAGTATTTTGAAACAAATGTCAAATTTACAGCACATATGGGAACCTCTAAACCTTGAGATCTTCTTCCTATCCCCATTAACAGAAGCACAATTGGATGCCGAGATTGGAATTTACTTGAACTTAAGTACAGGAAAAAAAAAATAAAATAGAAGTTAATTTATAAGCAGTATTGTTTTGAGTCTGTAATTTATATTAATATTTCAGAGGATATTTAGAAAAAAAGCCCCTTGGTAATGAGTTCCAATACATCAAAGCAGAAATAAACACATACGTTCACAGTGTCTGGAAGAATAATACAAATAAATTATTACAAAATGAGAAAAAGATTGATTGGATTGATACTCCTTGGAGCTGCTGTTTCTTTTTGGTTAATTCCATTTATTACATGAAGTTGCTTGAAACTCCTTAAAAGTCTGTTTAATATTAGCTTGTTAAATATTGTCATAAATGTTTTAAAGTTTGGTTATTGCTTTCTTCAGATCCATAACCTTGCTTTAATAACCCACATATATTCACATCCATTTAGCAGGCACATTACATTGTGTCATTAAGTTGCACAATGAGTATAATTGCTTTACTTCCTACTGATTCCCTCCTAGGTCTAAGTCATCAGAAAAGAACATTAGAACATTCTCACAGAGCCTTACAATCTGAAAACCCACTGCCATCTGAAGGGATCAGGCAAGGTAAGAGTCTTTATCTCTCTCCCAACATCTTAATTACTTATCACCTAACTCTAGGCAGGTCAGGGGATTTTTTGGAGATACTTTGTCAATCTGACTTGAATCAGAAAAAAACTCAGCACTTACTCTCTGTTACAGGAGAACAAATGGCCAAGAACTGATGAGAGCTCCAGGGAGCTTCACACCTCAATCAGGATATAAATGAGATTTATTAATCCACATTTGCACATAAAAAAATCAACTCACTAAAAAGAGTCATCTCTTGATTAGATGCTTCAAACCCTTTGGGTTCACCCCTTTGCTATATCTCCTGCTTCTTCTGGACATCTGGTTATGCCCACTCTCAGAAATCTTTTGCACCTCCTCAAGAGACCACAGGGAAAGCATAATGCAAAACTGGAATTATTATTCTGGGCTTCAGGCAGTAAGCAATTAGATTAGATATAATCAGAACTTAAAACTATTGGCAAATGACAATTTGAAAGCAGGTCATTTCCCTTGCCTTGATATCCTACCCCTATCATATACACACATATACCTTACCACCCCTGAGTGAAAAGCACAACTCTTTCCATCTCAGTATAAATTGTCCCCATGGAAGACTTGAAATGTCCACAGGGGAATACAGAACAGGGTCTCTGGTTTGGGGTGTGTGTAAATAAGTATAATAGCGTAACCACCTGAAGAGTTCTTTCTGTCCACTGCACAAATAAGATCAATTCATAAAGACCATAGCATTGCAGGAAAGAGAGTGTAATTAATATGAGCCACGCCAAGCAGAAGACAGAGTTATTACTCCCCCTAAAGGCTCAGAAGTTAGGAATTTTTCAGATAATTTGGTGGGTAGGAGTCCAGTGAGTGGGGAGTGCTGATTGGTTGGGTTGGAAATGAAATCATAGGGTAGTCAAAGCTGTCTTCTTGCACTGAGTTGGTTCCTGGGTGGGGGCCACGTGACTGGTCAGTGAGTTCATGTAGGGCCATCTGTTTTTCATAAATGCAAAAATATGAAAAGGCATCTCATAAGGCCAATATTAGGTTCTACAATAGTGATGTTATCCACAGGAGTAATTAGGTCAGTTGTAAATCTTTCGACCTCTAGAATAAATTATTTGTACTGCTGGTAATCATTTGACCACACCTCCTTCTTAGTAAAATTTAGGCCCCTCTCATTCTCTTAGCTTGGTGGCCTTTCTTAGTTTTACAAGGGCAGTTTAGTTTTTGGAAAGTGTTATTATCATTTAAACTGTAAACCAAAATTTCCCCCAAATTAGCTTGGCCCACGCCCATGCATGAGCAGACAGCCAGCCTGTGAGGCTAGAAGCAAGATGCAGTCAGTCATGTCAGATTTCTCTTATTATCATAATTTTGCAAAGACGGTTTCATTAGTGGATTCCTTGCTCAGTATCAACTAAAGTAATCTAGTTTGAATTTCAGGAGAACTTTGCAGGATTGTGTGACTTTAGACAAGTCTCATAACCTCTCTCAATCTCATTTCCATTATTTGTAAAAGTTAAAACTACAAACATTACCCCTAAGTCTGTTTTTCCATTTAATACTGTAAGAGGCATGTGCAATGTTTGAATGTATAAGACAGACACTGAGCTCTCAATCAGGTGACAGTCTAGACTTAGAGTTCATTAAATTCAAATGCACATACATATCCCTGGGGAACTTGCAATACATGAATATTCCTGCAGAACACAGAGAAACCTTGATTAGGGATTGTTGAAATAGCTGATTTTTTTCCTTCTAAATAAAAATCTGAAGTATATCATTCATTAAACAATTTGTTATTTTCAATGTGTTCTCATAACGAATGTGTGTAATATTGTGAAAGATATATTTGGTCTTCCTCTCAGTTTTCTATCATACAGCTTCTAAAATCCTAGGAATCTCTAGGGTGATGAGTGTTTTTTGCATGCTAATGAGATGACTGCTAGCTGGGGATCCTTAGATAGCTTCAAGATGAGGCTTGATTATCCAAAAAACCAAGGCGTGATTGGAGACTTGGGGCTTTCAGCCCCACACCTCAACCTCTGGGAAGGGGAAAGGGGCTGAAGGTTGAACTGATCACCAATGGCCAATGAGATTATCATTCATACCTAGGATATATCACCCAAAGGACTGAGTTTGAATAGGCTTCTGGATAGTTGAAGACATGGATGTTTCTGGAGGGTGGCAGGATGGGGAAGTTCTGTGCCCCTTCCCACACACCTAGCTCTGTGCAATGATTGTTCATCTGTATTCTTTATAATATTCTTTGTAATAAACCAGAAATAGAAGTGTTTCCCTGACTTATGTAAGCCTTACTAGCAAATTAATTGAACCAAAGGAGGGGTTGGTGAGAGCATCGATTTATAGCCAGTGAGTCAGAAGCATAGACAAAAATCTGTGATTGCAGCTGGCATCTGAATTGAAGGGCAACCGTGTGGGACTGAACCCTCAACTTATTGGATCTGATGCTATCTCATGGCAGGTAGTGTGATAATTGAATTGAATTAGAGGACACCCAACTTGTGTCCTCTGGAGAATCTGCTGCAGAATTTGATTGATTGATTTTGGGGACGAATCTCTACACATTTTGGTGACCAGGAGTCACAGAAGTGTGCTGTAGTAAAAAATGATATATTTTTCTCAGTGCGGGTTAACAATTTTAGGTCAGTTCTCTTCTGCACTGACATGAAGTTGGAAAACTTCCTTTAAGCACTCCATGCTTTACCTGAAAATGTAAAATGTCTCATATTGTGGCACCCACATGCCCACTATATGTTACAATGGAATATATTGATGATCACTTAAAACAAAAGGATATTTTTATTTTTTGTGTTTTTCAGAGATTTCCTTCTCTGTGAATACTGCCCTTGTTTATGTATACTATTCTCTCCAGATTGTAAATCTGATATAATCATTTCTCTTCTAGAAGTTCCATAGTTACTACCCAATTGTTACTGCAATATTTCCCAAACTTTGGCTGGCGGGGATACTCAGGGAATACCAGCTAGAAACGTTGTTGGTTTTACTGTTTTGCCAATCCTCCCCGTACACATAATTAGAAAGCCATAGTTTTAATCTGGTTTTGCACACTGAATTTCCAAAGATGTTGATTGGGTTTTAGAGCTAATAAAAGACAGAACCAAAGCGTTAGATTTACTCTTCCTGACATGAAACACAAGTTCCATTATCAACTGACTCCAGCTGTCTTGTTCAGGTTTCTCTCTCTTCCCACTTCTCTATGCATTCACCATGTGAAATTAATTGCATTTTCTTGAATGTGCCACACTTGCAAAAATCTGAGCCCATTTCCTGGGCTTGCCATATATAGCCTTCCTGTGGTGTTCTGTTAGCTCTTTCCCACTTATCTTCCAAGTCTCAAAAATACCTTGAGGCTATATTTTGGATCTCTTTTCTGTGTATCTACAAAATTTTGCAGGTAATTCTACTGTAACCCAAACCACAGTATACTTTAATCATAGACCTACCTTTTGGTTTCTTTTATGAGACAAAGAGCCCTTTGAAGGCAGACATTTTAACTGGTTGTTTGTTGTCTTAATTCCTAGTGACTAATATCTTGCTGGGCATAGGGTATGTGCCAGTAAGTGTTTTTGGAATAAATAAATTGAAATATAAAATAAATTCTTTTTATGTATTCTCTTTTAATGTATTATTGATGTTTCTATCTTTCCATTTCCCCAAGACAACAAGCAAAACAAATAAACACATACAAGCTAACAAATTCAGAAGACCACATCAATTTTCTTAGATATAAAATAAATAAATAAAATGAAATAACATGTAAATATTTGAAAGGATCTGGCAATATGTTAAGATTCTCTACATTAACAATGTTTTAAAATTTTGTTGTGTTTTTAAAGCTATTTAGACAATAGATACAGGATCTGCTATCACTTAAGAATGTTCAGTAGTTCTCTACTACTCTCAAGATAAAATGGAATACTACTTTTCCTAGAGAGTTAGCTCTTTGAATTTGAGCTCCTTTCCCACTGAATTTCCATCTGATCCTATATGCTTCTACAAATCTCAGATCTAGACATATTTTACTGTTTGTATTTTTCTTTGAAAAATGCCAGAATATCTCAGTGCCCATACATAGGCCAAGGTCTATGTTGTTGTCCATGCCTGGAACGATAGTTCCTCCTCATCAATCAATAATTTTTAAGGCTCATTTGAAATAGCTATTCATTAACAACGTGGTTTTGGTAAACATGTTCTTTTAAAATGTTTGTCTGACGTGATAATTTTAGGACATCCCTCTTCCTCATTGTCATGATATTTGCAAGATAGTTTTAAAACTTTCCTTAATGTTTCTACCATTTACTCCCAAATAACATATGTCTCATTTTATTTGTAGTAACAGCCAACTATACATAAGAGTGATCATTTAAGTAAAATAGGGTGTTTCTATGAGTAATTTTATCATTTAATTTACCAGAGAGTAAAATTGACTCTATTTCTTGCACCATTTTATAAATTTTAGCACAGGTATAGATTCATGTATACCGCAAATGGGATCCAAAACAGTTTCATTGGCACCCCACACTCTAAGTTATCCCTTTATAATTTCACCCATTCCCCAACCCTGTCACTTGAAAATATATGATCTGTACTCTATAGTTTTATCTTTTGAGAAGGTCACATAAATGAAATCATAAAATATCATTTGACAAGGACCTAGAAATAGAAACGCCATTTGACCCAGCAATCCCATTACTGGGTATATATCCAAAAGATTATAAATTATTCTATTATAAAGACACATGCACATGTATGTTCACTGTGGCACTGTTTACAATAGCAAAGACCTGGAACCAACCCAAATGCCCAACGATGATAGACTGGACAAGGAAAATGTGGCACATGTACACCATGGAATACTATGCAGCCATAAAAAACGATGAGTTTGTGTCCTTCGTAGGGACATGGATGAATCTGGAAATCATCATTCTCAGCAACCTGACATAAGAACAGAAAATCAAACACTGCATGTTATCACTCATAGGCAGGTGTTGAACAATGAGAACACATGGACACAGCGAGGGGAGCATCACACACTGGGGTCTGCTGGTGGGGACAGCTGGGGGTAGGGAGTTGGGGAGGGATAACATGGGGAGAAATGCCAGATATAGATGACAGGAGATGGAGGCAGCAAACTACATTGCCACGTGTGTACCTATGCAACAATCCTGCATGTTCTGCACATGTACCCCAGAACCTAAAGTGCAATAAAATATATTAAAAACTATCATTTGAGACAGGCTTTTTTCCAACTAGAATAATCCAAGATTCATTTGATTTGTCTTATATATCAAAAGTCAATTCCTTTGTCTTTCTGAGGAATATGCCATACTGTGGATACACCACAGTTTGTTTATCCATTTACCCTTTGAAGGGTGATAAGATTGTTTCATATTTTGTCAATTACAAATAGAGCTGCTAAAACTTTCACACAATAGGTTTTTTTGTGTACATAAATTTTCATTTCTCTAGTGAAAATACCCAGGAATGGGGTTTCTGGGTCATGTAAATATATGTCCAATTTTATAAAAGCCTACCAAGATGTTTTCCAGAATTGAGGTTGTACCATTTTGCCATCCCATATATAACATATAAGAGTTTCACTTACTCCACATCCTTGTCTATAATTGATGCTAGCAGTATTTGTTTCATGGCTTTTCTAATGGATGTACAGTGGTATGTCATGTTTTTAATTTGGATATTCCTTATGATTAGCAAATTGAATATCTTTTAAATATGCTCTTTTGACAACCATAACCCTCTTTGGTGAATTAGCTATTCAAGTTTTTTGGCCATTTACTAATTGATCATTTGTTTTCTTTCTATTTATTTAGTTTTGAGACTTAGTTATATATTCTGGATATAAGTCTTTAAGTAAGACATGTGATTTGAATATGTATTTTGTCATTCCATAGCTTATCATTTAATTTTTAACAGTATCTTTTTAAAAATGTATTTTTTTTTTCTTAAAACATGTTTAAAAGTTGGGTAGTATGATTCCTTTAACTTTTTTTCTTTTTAAAGTTGTTTTGCTTCTTTTAGTTCCATTGCTTTCTGAAATAAATTTTAGAATGAGCTTCTCTAAATCAGTAAAAATATCTTGCTGTGATTCTATTGAAATTAAATAAAATTTGCAAAAAAAAAAGAGGGGGGAGAGATGACATTTTTACTCATTTGAGACTTCCAATCCATGAAAATGCTATGCATCTTTATTTATTAAGGTCTTTGATTTCTTTCATATGTCTTGAACTTTTCAGAAAATAGTTTTTAGATATGTTTTATAAATTAATGAGCATTTTATTTTGGAGCTAATTTAAATCTTCTTATAGAAGTATTTTAAATATTTACAACACTTTTAAACATGCATCTATATTGCTAAATTGCATTGGTAGTACATTGAAATGTAGATTTTTGTGTGTTAGTCATCCATCTTCCACTTTGCTAAAGTCGCTTAACAATCCTGAAAGATTTTATTCTTTTACTGTTTTATTTTGTTTTTATGCTCCTTGGAATTTTCTACTTAGGCCATCATGTCACCTGCAAAGTGCGGCAGTTTTAGCTCTTCATTCCAAATCTGTATGCCTTTTTAAAAGTATAATTTGTCTTATTGCACTAGCTAGAGCTTCCTGTTTAATAGGAATGGCATATTTAATAGGACTAGACATTCTTACCTTGTTCTTGAACTTAGGGGGAAATAATTTTATCTTTCCCAATTAAGTATAAGGTTAGCTATAGTTTTTCTTATAGGTGCCTTTGTAATAAGAATGCCACAGCTAAGCCTACTGCCTAGATGTTAGAAGTAGAACACCATACAAAAATGGCTCAAATCTTTGGCCAGAGATAACTTAGAGACATCTTTTCCACCTACCAGACTGGGCTCCTTGCCTTTCTGCTGCTTCCTACAAATGGACCAGTTAGGCATTTGTCCTCAAATTTAAAACGACCCACACCCTATTCCCTATGTATATATTTTGCTAGTTGCCATGCTCCGTCTCTCTCTTCCCCTGCTTGACTCTTCCTTCCTGACTCATGTAATCTGATAACCCTGAGGATTGCTTTTGCAATACACTGGGCCCTGCCTGCTCAGAATCTGCTGGCAAAAATACTTGAATGTTTTTACTACTGTAGTAGTGTACTGAATTTTCACTTTCCATCTGAAGAACCAGGGGCTATCCCAAGTTAGGTTTACCCTGGCATGTCAGGGAGAACACAAGGCAGGGTCCCAAAGCTAAAGCAACAGTTAGGCAGGCATAACTGGACACATATCAGACAAGAGCCCCAAGGGCATCTGCCAGCACAATCAAGGTTTCTGTGTGAGGGACCCCTGGTCATCAGCAGGACAGCTAGGCATTAGGCCACCAGCCAGGTAAAGGAAGTATTTCATGAAAGACACACTGTAAACACACATGCTCAGCTTTTATTCATTTTTCATTAAAACAAAAGTTGCTAATCTCTCTGGCGCTAGAATCCCATTTTAGCTTGAAGCTCTCAAAATAGGCTTGTATCAACTTAAGGAAGTTCTATTTATAGGTTTCTGTGAATTTTTATTAGGATAGATGCTGAATTTTGTCATTCACTTTTTCTGCATGAATTTGTATGATCATGCAGATTTTCTTAATTAGACTGTTTATATAATGAGGTAAGTTATTTTTCACATATTGAACAAGAGTTTCATTCCCACGAAAAACCACAGTTGGTTATAGGTTTATTTAAATATATATATATATTTAATCCTATATATGTATAATCCTGTATATATATAATCCTATATATATAGGACTCTTTTATTTATATTATTTATGTTACCAAATATTACTTATTCAGTAATATTTTGTAGGAGATTTTTGAGATTTTATGTACTGCATGGAAACCTGCTTTACATAAATGAGATTTTAAAAGCAGGTGTCAGCTGGGCATGGTGGTTCATGCCTGTAATCCCAGAACTTTTGGTGGCTGAGGTGGGTGGATCACCCGAGGTGGATCACCCGAGGTCAGGAGTTCAAGACCAGCCTAGCCAACATGGTGAAACCTCGTCTCTACTAAAAATACAAAAATTAGTTGGGTGTGGTGGCCTATACCTATAATCCCAGCTACACAGCAGGCTGAGGACAAAGAATTACTTGAACTCAGGAGGCAGAAGTTACAGTGAGCTTAGATTGCACCACTGCACACCAGCCTGGGTGACAGAGCAAGACTCCCCTAAAAAAAATTTTTTTAAAGCAAGGCTTTAATAAGATAAAAGATTGTGACTGATTTCTTGCTAAATTTTATTGTAATCCAAGAACATGATTTATGTACTTTCTGTTATTTAAAAATATTAAGATCAGTTTTATTATCCAAGATATAATCTTTCTTGGTGTCTGTTCCATGTATAGCTGCATGCACATTGTTTCGTTGTTCAATGGAATGCTGTATAAATGTCAATTAGATCCAGTTGATCAATGGTATTGCTCAGCTTTCCTATGCTAGTGTTGATTTTGCTAATATTAATTTTTCTTTTTACTAAGTGAAAGGGTTTAAATCTCTAATTATTGTGGATTAATCTATTTCCTTTTTCATTTTGGTCAGATTACCCTTGTATAATATAAAGCTCTGTAGAGAGGTAAATATACATTTAAATTTTTTTTTTATTTTTAGTGAATTGATTCTTTTATTATTTGCAATGCCTCTTTTTATTCCAATAATTTTCTTTGACTAGAAGTCTTTCTCTGATATTAAGGTAAATACTCCAACTTTCTCTGGATTAGCATTGCATAGTATGTCTTTATTAATTTTTTATTAGTCTTTTTTATTTGACTTATATCATTATATTTAAAGTGAATTTATTTTTTCTTTTCTCTCTCTCTCTTTTTTTTTTTTTTTTAAGACAGAGTCTTATTCTGTCACTCCGGCTACACTGCAGTGGTGCAATCATGGCTCGCTTTAGCCTCAAACTGCTGGGCTCATGTGATCCTCCCGCCTCAGCTTTCTGAGTAGCTGAGACTACAGTCACATGCTACCGTACCACCATGCCTAGTTAATTTTTTGTACAGATGGGATTTCACCATGTTGCCCAAGCTGGTCTTGAACTCCTGGACTCAAGTGATCCCTCACCTCGACTTCCCAAAGTGCTGGGATTACAGATTGGAGCCACTGCGTCTGACCTGAAGTGAATTTCTTATAGATAGTCTTTAGTTGGGTTATATCTTTGTTTTAATACCCATTCTTCGGTGAGGCACAGTGATTTATTATGCCTGTGATCGCAACACTTTGGAATGCCGAGTGGGGGGATTGCTTGATGCCAGTAGTTTGTGAACAACCTGAGAAACACAGAGAGATTGCATCTCTACAGATTATTATTATTATTATTTTAATTAACTAGCTGTGGTGGTACATGTCTGTAGTCCCACCTACTTGGGAGGCTACGACAGGAGGGTCACTTGAGCCCAGGAGTTAAAAGCTGCATTGCAATTATTCTATTACTATACTCCAGACTGGGTGACAGAGTGAGACTACCTTTCAAAACAATAAATAAAAATAAGACCAGGCGTGTTGGCTTATGCCTGTAATTCCAGCACTTTGGAAGGCTGAGGCAGGTGGATCACCTGAAGTCAGGAGTTCAAGACCAGCCTGACCAACGAGGTGAAACCCCATCTCTACCAAAAAAACAAAAATTAGCTGGGTGTAGTGGCAGGTGCCTACAGTCCCAGCTACTCAGAAGGCTGAGACAGAAGAATTGCTTGAACCCAGGAGGCGGAGGTTGCAGTGACCCAAGTTGGTGCCACACATTCCAGCCTGGGTAACAAAGTGAGACTCTGTCTCAAAAATAAATAAATAAATAAATAAATAAAATTTATGCTCACATTCTCTCTTTTAATTCATATATTTAGATACTTTACATTTTTGATATGTTTGGATCAAGTCTATGATTTTTATTACTGGTTTTCTGTGTTATCTCTTTTTTTATTTCTACTTCCCTATATTTTTGGAATATTTTAATATTTTTAGTATTTCCAAATAAATTATCTATTGATCATAAGTTTTTAGTGTTATTTTTATATTATTCTAATTATTACAATATAGATTCTTAATATTTTTACAGTGTAGTATCAACATGTTATCACTTCAATTGAGATATAAAAACCTCACCACCATACAGAGGCCTTTACTTTCATCCTTGTTATAGTTTTTATATATATTCTAGCTATATATATATGACACATTATCAAATAACATTATCATTTTTGTTTTTTTAAAAAATGAAGATGAGATCTCACTATGTTGCCAAGGTTGTTCTTAAACTTCTGTGGCTAAAGTCATCCATCCACCTCACCCTCCCAAAGTTCTGGGATTACAGACATGAGCCACTGGGCCTAGTTCATTTTTGCTTTCAACTGTCAAACATTTTGAAGAACTCAAAGGAGAATAGTTTATTATATTTACCCGAGATATTTATCATTTCATTGTTCTTTCTTTGTTCCCAATATTCTATTTCCTTCTGATATTATTTCTTTCTGTTGACAGCACATCCATTGCTGATAATTTGAGAGCAAGACTGATGGTAACAGATTCTGTCAGTTTTTCTTAAACTGAAGATGCCTTTTTTTCAGCTTCATTTCTGAAATGTAATTTTACTGGACATAGCATTCTGAGTTAACAGATTTTTCTGTTTTTTGTTGTCGTTGTTGTTGTTGTTTCTTATTTTTCTTTGACCACTATAAAAGCGTAGTCACTTTTTTAAGCTTCCTAGGTTTGTCTTTAGTCGTTGGGACTGTTCTTCCTTTAAAGTTTGTTATTTTCCTGTGGCCATTTAAAAAGTTTATTTTGCTGTCTTCAGTTTTCAGCAGTTTGAATGTATTTCAAGGCATGCATTTTCAGAGGACTTAGATTTCACTGAACTCCTTGATTCTGTATGTTTATTTCTATCTTTTTTTTTAACATCAAACTCTTTCCTCTCTTTTTCTGGGACTCTGATGACATGAATATTGTATTTTGTATTATTGTGCGACTGATTTCTGAGAGGAAGTTTATTTAGAAAAAATAAAAATATGTATATTATAATTACACTTTGAAAATAATAGCTTCACAGTCAATATGGAAACATCACTGAATTAAAGGATTCAATTGGTAACAAGTAGAAAGCAAGAGCTGCAATATCAGCATGTGGAATTAAAAAATGAAGTAGATATTTCTGTGAACCAGGAGAGAAGTACATAGGAGATAAGCAATAACAATCTGGTAATTTAATCTTCCTCATAGTTGCTGCATGTTATGAGTGAATGTTTATGGCACTATCTATTGCTGCCAAAGATGAGATATGCTTGCAAATCAGTTAAATATTAACTACTTTAGACTTATAGTATGCTTTAAACAAATCTTTGAGTGGTGTTCCAAAGGTAACAACTTTTAGAGGCAAAATGAATTTTTAAAGTGATAATGTAAACACAAATATAGTACTGTTAGCCTTTCTAGAAGGCCTACTTGTTATCTTATTCAAATACAACTCAATAATTCTCACTGAGATTTCCTTGTGTTTGAAAACTCACTGTGTAAATCTTTTATAGAACAAATGCAAAAAGAATATGTGAATGTTGTTGTGGAATACTCTAACATTAAGTTAGAAACTGATCTAAAATCTGAAGTAGAAAAAGCAGTTCAGATTTTTATGGAAAAATTAAAATTAAGACAAGTTGACAAAAAGATCTGTCATTAAGAAAAGAAATATTTATTGAAACAACAAATATCATATCATCAAACATGAACATGATTTTGGATGAATCCGTACTAATTCAACCAGCATCAGTGCAAAATGAAAGAAATTTTTCTGTCTGGAAATTTTGTTGTAGAAAAATACTGAGACTATAAGATGGTCTTTGTGCATTTTGAACTTTCAGTTTTAAAAATAATAACTTAAATATTAAATACCTCTGCTATTATAAGTTTAATTATTTTGCATTCATTGAGTGATAAGTTTCCCTTCTTTCATATCTTCTATTATTAAATATTTATATTATGCAGCATTCATTTTACATACTATTTAAATAATCTTATCATAATATATTTGTTTATAATAAAAACCATGCATACATTCTATATATTTTTTGACAAAATCTCCCCTGAGATATTTAATACAATCCTGTCACAAGAAGATTCACTGTTTTTAAAACTGCTCATTGTGTTATTTTAAAACATATTTTTAAATACTATGAAAATACAGAATATGTTATTTCAGAAATTCCTGAATGTTCCTGTGAATTTTGAACTCTCATTATCAAATTCCAAAGGTAACTCTTAGAAATTTGGAATCACTAAGTGGATTCTAGAGCTTCTCTATAGAGTTTCAAGGAATCTAAGAAGCAGAGTGTGAAAACATCTAAACCTGGTGCTTCTAAGGACTTTCTATATTTGAGGTTTTCAATGTTAATTCTAATTTCATCTGCACACGGAGTGAGTGAGGAAGTACTCCACATCTAATCACGCTTTTATGTTTATATTGGGAAACAATTGTCCTTAACTTAGGGCAACATCTCTTTTTGTAGCCTTTGAGGTTTAAATTTCTGTTGTGTGTTAACATTTCAAAGGTGAGTAACTGTTTACATGAGGGTCAATTGGTCTTAAGAAAGTCTGACAGTTGCAATAAGACTGGTGAGAATTCAGAAACTTAAAACAAAAACAAAAACAAAAACAAAACAAACCAACAACAACAAACCCTCTCTTTCTATCAGATCTAACAATGGCAAATCCTGTCTTGATTTCTGAACTAATTTACTTTTTGAGTTTACAGGTGCCATATAAAAAACCTACTTTACATGAAAAAATATTTCAGAGCAAATTTGATACAAAAGTTTCAACAAGGTAAGGCATGTAGAACCAGAAATCACAAGTAAAGTGAAAGGCACTTGAGTTGTTGGTAAAGTATTTGCTCTTGTTTAATAGCACAGGGAATGGACCCTCTCACCTAAGTTACCTGAGTTACTGCATAGGTTCCAGTTGACTGAATTCTCTCCCAGGAAAGATAATATATACTACGTGAAATAAATTTTGAGAAAATTGGAACCTGATCTTTACCTTAAATTGCCCAATTTCTTTATTTTTCTGCACAGCCAATTTCCTGCTTTTTATCCTTTCCAGAACAGAAAATTTTATGAAGAGAAAAAATTAGAGAGAAAGAAAAATATTAATTCTTTGTTCCTCATGTCATTAATAATCTCTAAAGAGAAAAGATACCAATCCAATAAGCTGCTCAGAAAAAGAGACTTATCTCGTTGAAATCCTGATTTCAATTCTTTTGGGCATATGCCAGAATTGGGATTGCTGGATCATATGGTATTATATTTTTAATTTTTAAGGAATTTCCATCAGTTTTCCATAGTGGCTGCACCATTTTACACTCCTACCAACAGTACACAAAGGTTCCTAATTTTTCCACACCCTCACCAACATTCGTTCTCTCTATCCTTTTAATCCTAGTTGTTCTAATATGTTAGGTGGCATTTAATTTGCATTTATTTGATGATTATAATGTTGAGCGCCTTTCCATACACCTATTGGCCATTATTATGTCTTCTTTACACTCCTGTGTTTATTGAAGCTTTATACACAATAGTCAAAATGTGGAAACAGACTAAATGTTCAGTGACTCATGAATGGATAAATAAATCCGGTATAGACATACAGTGGAATATCATTGAGCCTTTAAAAAGTAGAAAATTCTGCCATGTGTGACAATATAGATGAACCTTAAGGACGTTATTCTCAATGACGTAAGACAGATGCAGAAACACAAATGCTATGATTCCGCTTATATAGGATACCTAGAGTAGTCAAATTTATAGAAGCAGAGAATAGAATAAAGGTTGCTAGGGTCTGTGTGGAAAGTGGTATGCGTAGTTGCTATTCACAGGATATGAAGTTTTAGTTATGCAAGATGAATAAAGTCTAGTGATATGCTGTACAATACTGAAGCTACAATTAACAATATTGTATTTTACACTTAAAAATTAATTAAAAGAGTACACCTCATGTTAAAGGTTCTTACCACAATTTAAAAAGAAAGTAAGAAAGAAAAAGGACGGGTACATAACCAAAAGAAAAAGAGTCCCATGCAAGTCAGGGCAAACTATTTGTACATCTTGCAAATAGAGTACTTGAAGTGGCTTGTGGTTGTAATAGAATAGGAGAAATGGGGAAATAAAGTTTTAATAAACATTGTGACATGTAAAACAAATACACTTTGATGTAGTTTGAGATAATAAGTACATTAGACTGGGCTAGAATAGGGCCACATACATTTTCTGCTTCTATAAAGGTAATATCAATTTGATTAATATATATAAACATCTGCCCATTCCTCCAGTAAAACAAACCTATAGGACAGAGCCCAACCACTTTCGTGAAAATTCTGCCAATGTAGTCCCTACTAATGCTGTATGACTTACATTCTTATCATTTCCAGGAAGACGTTTTTCTGTCATCCTCTCACATACACTCTTATTTATTACTTCTATGTGCATCCATTATTTCCGTCTTAACTTTGATCACATCTGATGCACGGTTTCACGATCAGTGATTTCTGCTGTTTTGTACTCTCCCTTCAACCTCTGAGGTAGTAGTGGGCCTGCAGTGGAGAAAAGTACCCATAATATATTTCAAATAAATACATAAATATGTTAACAAGGTAGTGAAGACAAGTGACATGGAAGACTATTTGTAGTCAAGTATCCATTTTAAGGGATTAGAAACTAATGTAGAAGAATTTATGTCACTTTGAAAATAAAAGCAGAAATGAGAGTGGTACAATTGAGAGCATTTTCTCTTCCAGTTCTCCACTTAATAATGCACCCAGATTGAAAAGAGTCTCAAGAAATATTTGGAACAGACACAGTATAAGAGGACTTAGAAGAAAGTTCTGTATGTGAGAGGAAGTCCTTGGTATGTGAGGGACATATGCAGAAAAAGACCTAGAGAGGTCTAATAACTTGATATGATATTTGAAGCAGACATGGGCAAATAGTCATATAGTTTGGTGGTAGCCTGTCTTCACCAGGACTTTTCCTTACTTTCTTGAGCATCTACTTTATTTCTTGTACTATGAATATGTATGTCATGCTTTGTATAATAATTACTTACTTATCATTTTTCACAGACATCTTCTCTTCTTTGGGTATATCTGTTGTTAGATGGCATACTCCACTATATATATTTTGTATTCTAGATTTTTCTCTCATGTCTTAATTAGTTTTCATCAATAGCAACAATGTAACATTTACTAAAATAGAAATTTATTGTTGGATATATAATTCTCTGCTCCCATCACAACAGCCAATACACTTAAAGAAATTCTTCAAAACATCATTATTTAGACTATCAAATTTGACCAAAAATACCCCACTTTTAAATATTCTAGGGTGAGACTAAATTATATTTTAAAATGATAAAGTATGAAGATAAAAATATGCTGTTTACTCACTAGTTTAAATTCAGCAGGCTATTTTTTCATAGAAAGAAAAAAAAAGAAAAAGTTTTCATTGCTTCTCACTGGCTGTATTTACTTAATTTCATGCACTTAATATTTTTTCATCCTTGGTATTCACTATAATTAGCTTAACAATATGCTTGAAATAATGCATTTCTAATAAAAACAATTATATAAAAGTTCTTTTTAAAATTAATTGAAAGGCTAATATAACAATTGTAATTGTTGTCTGTGTTGCTGGATATGCTACTAAGGACACTTATGGTTTAAAAACAGAAGTTTGAAAAATGCTAAATTACACATAGTTAAATGATTATTCAATGATGAGATTTTCTAGAAAATGTTAGCATATAGGAATCCTTAATAAGGATGTATTAAGCAGAATTTATGAAAAAAATTTTTGCTATGTATGTTTTATTTTGTTATTAATTTGTAATGCTCTATAAGCATGGGTACCAGATAGTAATTATTTGTTATTTATTTACTTTTTTCAAGTTAATTGGAAAATGAAACCTAAGTTGTGCATTTGCATTCATGAAGGCAAACTGAGATCTCTGCATTCTGCAATAAGGAAGATTTCACTAAAATTTAAACATAGAAAAGTAGCATACGACCTGAGTCATCACAAGGTGCACATAACATAATCATGCAGACTTCAAAGAAAAATGCCTATATCATGAACTCGGTATAAAACAGGAGTTCAACTACTATATATAACCTCACCTTCCATATGAAATTAGTAATCTATTAAATAAATATTTTATTTGTATAAATTTATGGGTTTTTATAATTTATGGGGTACAAATAAAATTTTGTTAAATGCATAGGTTATGTAATGACTAACGTCAGGGCTTTTAGGATATCCATCACCCAAATAATGTAACTGATACACCTTAAATGATCTCTCATCCACTCCCCTCCAACTCTCTCACCATTCCAAGATTCTATTTTCTGTCATTCCACTCTTTACATCCATATGTCCTATTTAGCTCCTACTTCTAAGTGTCATTCTGTGTCTGACTTGTTTCACTTAAAATAATGGCCTCCAGTTCCATCTGTGCTGCTACAAACAAGATGATTTCATTCTTCATTATAGCTAAATAGTATTCCATTGTGTATATATGCCACTCTCTTAATCTAATCACTCATTGATTAACACTTTGGTTGATTCTGTATCTTTAGTATTGCAAATAGTGTTGTACTAAACATACAGCTATGGGTATCTTTTAGATACAATGATTTATTTTCCTTTGGGTAGATACCCAGCAGTGGAATTGCTGGAGCAAATTGTAGTTCATTGTTTAGTTCATTAAGAAATGTCCATACTTTTTTCACTAATTTTTTTGTATTAATTTACATTTATATCAACAGTGTATAAGAGTTCCCTTCTCTAACATGTTAGGTGATATCTCATTGTGTTTTAATTTTCATTTCCTTAATGATTATAATGTTGAGCACCTTTCCAGATACCTATTGGCCATTATTATGTCTTCTTTACACTCCCCTGTTCATTGAAGCTTTATATCCAATAGGCAAAATTTGGAAACAGATTAAATGTTTAGTGACAGGTGAAGAGATAAATAGATGTGGTATAGACATACAATGGAATATTACTCAGCCTTTAAAAAGAAGAAAATTCTGCTATGTGTGACAATATGGATGAACCCTAAGGACATTATTCTCAGTGAAGTAAGACAGATGCAGAAAGACAAATACCATGATTCCACTTGTATAGGATACCTAGAGTAGTCAAATTCATTGAAGCAAAGAATATAATAAAGGTTGCTAGAGTCTGTGTGGAAAGTGGTATGGGTAGTTGCTATTCATGTGATATGAAGTTTTAGTTATGCAAGATGAATAAAGTCTAGTGATGTGCTATACAATACTGAGGCTACAGTTAACAATACTGTATTGTACACTTAAACATTCATTAAAAGAGTACATCTCATGTTAAAGTTTTTTTTTTAAAGAAAAGAAAGAAAAAGGAAGGGTATATAACTAATAGAAAAAGAGTCCCATGCAAGTCAGGGCACACTATTTGAACATCTTGCAAATAGAATACTTGGAGTGGTTTGTGGTTGTAATATAATAGGAGAAATGGGGAAATACACTTTGGTTGATGAATATCTTTAGTATTGCCAATATTGTTGTAATAAACATACAAATGTAATATGTTTTAGATACAATGATTTTTTTTTCTTTGTGTAGATACCCAGCAGTGGGATTGCTGGATCAAATGGTAGTTTTATGTTAGTTCTTTGAGAAATGTCCATACTATTTCACAGAGGTTGTACTAATTTACATTTCCATCAACAGTGTATAAGAATTCCCTTTTTTTTCTATCCCCACAAACATCTGTCATTTGTGTCTTTTTAATCATAACCAGTCTGACTGACGTAAGATAATACTTATTGTGGTTTTGATTTTAATTTCTCTGATGATTAGTGATGCTGAACATTTTTTATGTGCTTATTGTTCATTTTATGTCTTATTTTGTGAAATGTCTTTTCATGTTCTTTGGTCTTTTTTTAATGGGATTATTATTTTGTTGTTCTTGAGTTGTTTGAGTTCCTTGTAAATTCTGGATATTAATCCTCTATCAGATGCATAGTTTGTGAATATGTTCTCTTGTTCTGCAAGTTGTCTCTTCACTCTGTTGATTATTTTTTTGATATGCAGAAAATATTTTAAGTTTAATTGAGTCTCATATGTCTATATTTGTTTGTCTTGCTTGTGCTTTTGATGTCCTAGTCATGCATTCTTTGCCTAAACCAATGTCCAGAAGAGTTCTTTTCCCAGGTTTTATCCTAGTATTTTTATAGTTTCAGGTCTTATAGTTAAGTCTTTAATCTATCATGAGTTGATTTTTGTATATGGTGAGAGATAGGGGTCCGAATTAATTTTTCTGCATCTGGCGACCCAATTTTCCCTGTGCCATTTATTGAAAGGTTGTCCTTTCCCCAGTGTATGTTCTTGTTTATTTCATCAGTTGGATATAGATATGTGATTTTATATTTGAGTATCTACTGTGGTCCATTAATCTACCTGTCTATTTTCATAACAGTACCATGATGTTTTGATCACAATAGACTTTTAGTAGTATCCGAGGTCAGAAATGTGATATCATCAGCTTTTTTTTTTTTCTTTTCTTTTTGCTAAGGACTACTTTTGCTATTTGGGCTGTTTTTTGGTTCTATATGAATTTTAGATTTCTTTTTTCGAATTCTGTAAAAAATGAGATTAGCATTTTGATGAGATTTATTTGCACTGAATCTGTAGATTGTTTGGGGCAATATGGTCATTTTAATGATGTTATTTTTTCTAATCCATGAGCATGGGATGTCTTTTCAATTGTTTATATCAGCTACAATTTTTTTTTCATTCAGGTTTTGCAGTTATTCTTGGAGGGATTGTTAACCTCCTTGAATAAATATATTCCTAGGTATTTTTTTATTGCTATTGTAAATGGTAGTGCCTTCTTGAGTTGGTTTTCAGCTGGATCATTATTGATGTATAAAAACATTAGTGAGTTTGGTGTGTTGATTTTGTCTTCTAAACCCTTACTAAATTCCTTGATTACATCTAAAATATTTTTGTAGAATCTTTAGGTTTTTCTAGATATAAGATCATATCATTTGCAAACAGAGATAATTTAACTTTCTCTTTTCCAATTTTGATGCCTTTTATTTCTTTCTTTTGCCTGATTACTCTGGCTAGGACTTCCAATAATATATTAAATAGAAATAGTAAAAGTGGGCATTTTTTTCTCCTTCAAGTTCTTAGGGGAAGTGCTTTCAACTATTGCCTATTCAGTATGATGCATAATTTTGTTTTATCTATGATCCTGTTTCACTTTTAAAGTTTTATAATAGCTATTTAAAGTTTTATTAATTTATAATATTTTCACTTACAAAGTTTTACAAAACTTTTATACCTGAAATTATGTTTGCATGTATTTATTAACTAAATCAACTAATGGGATTTAAGTTTTTTTTTTCTCTCTCTCAGTAAGGAGTAATTTTGCTATTCAAGTTTTAGAAGCTATGTCAGCTGATAGAGATAACATACAGCTTCATTTGTTCAGTGATGTTTGAGTTTCCTAACTGTTCATTTAGAACTAATAAGCCATTTGTGTTATTTAAATGCATGTCAGGAATAAAAATAAGTGAAGAGTTATGATCCCAAACTATAGTAGTCTCCAAAACAACTTACTCATTAAAAGAAAAAAGTCTCACTCTATTATTATAAAAGTTTCTTAAGAACAAAATGATGATTTATTACAGAACAAATACAAATTTTAGCATTTTCTAACTGATACTCATTATTACCTTTTCCCCTTTTTTCTGTCTAATATAAACTAAACCTGTGTGAATTTTCAAAATTTTACAATTGCACATATTTATTTTGTATTTTAAAATATTTTCATTGAATTATATATATTCAGAGACATAAAAACCTACTCAATATTGGGAGTACATAAACATGTAGTGTAGAAATACCTGCTCTCATATTTACTAATTTTATGACACTGAACAGTCAAATACTAAAATATAACTAAGAAAACTTCTTAAAATACTTCTCTGAAAGTGCATGAAACTATATACTTATGTTAACTTTTTCTTCTCTTACTAAATATCCCCTATTCAAATTTAATGATTCCAAAAAATAACCTATTTTAAGTATATTCTTCTCTGGTTTTTAATCTCAAATGTGTTTCCTCTTAAATCTGTTTCCTTTGAGAAGAGCACTTAATAATATGTATCAAGAAAGAAATACATAAGCTCTAAGTCTTACCAAGGGATATATTATGTGGAAAATAATTTTTTTATGAGACTCTATCCCCTCATGCTTTTATGGGATAAATATTGTTTTTCCATTCCAAAAGTCTTTTGAATGGATTTGATATTCAAATAAATATTAAACATAATTCACATACAATGCACATTGTGAAGGTTATGAGTAAGAATTCAAGAGAAAACTTTTTTAGAATAATGCTCAAATGAGTTAATTGACAGAATATATTATTATTCTCACTTAGATAATAGATTTCTCAATACTAAGAATAATAATCACTTATATGTTCTCATATTTTTTATTTTGTGGTATATAATTTATGTTAAGTCTAAGAAATAGGGATAAGAACACTGAGTGTTACTGGCTATTTAACCTATTATGGATGTATTTATTTGCAACCTCTTTTTAACTTTGGTTGGAGTTAATTCATGAATTAATTCACCATTCCACTCAGTGTTCTAGAGATGAAAGAATGGTTTCTATAGTTCTCTGAATGTAGTCACTTATTTGATGAATTGGCATGGCTATTGAAACAAATCAATATATCTTCAGTTATTTATGATATTACTATCATCCTCAATTTATTTTAAGCAAAAGAGGGCCAAATAGCATTACTATATGCTAGTCACTGTGTAATATCATTTCATGCATTGATATTATTTTATCCTCAGAAAAATTTCACTGAATATTATCATGCTCATTTTATACTCAAGGTAACTAAAGCTTAAAAGATTAAGGGAAATCACTGGTTATGTCATAATTAAGTTGTGAATATGGATTTATTTGCTTAACATCCACAGTACTGATTATTTTAAAAGCCAGACAGCTGTCCATTGTGACCTTATCACAGATGTCCCGAGCCTCTTAGTCTCTTCTGGTTTTTTTTTTGAAAGTTCAAATTTAAAGCCTCTTTGACTTGTTTTAGGGAGATTCATCTGACTTTGTTACAAAAACAAACAAGCAAGCAAAATAACCTCTTTTAACTGACAGTTATTATTACTCTCCCCTTCTTTTTTTTTCTATGTAACATAAAACTTTTCAGTTACAGGCAGACCTCAGAAATACATGCCCATGACCTTGCTGGCTGAATCTTGCCTGTGGAGGATATTTACAATGATTCAAATGTTGACCTAAATAAATGTATCCAATCTAACCTGCTTCCCTAAGGGCACTGATTTCTTTCTGGAGCTTCTGTATTCCTGATAAGACACTGCCAGGAGTTGAGCTGCAGAGAAAGGTTTCCTGCAGTAGCACATCTAAAGGTAGAAAGAACAGGGACAAAAGCCAGGATAATACGGGTGAAGGTCACTGCAAGAAAAATATTCAAGCCCACAACTAAAAATTATGTTGCAATAGGTAAAGCCTATCTAATCCTTACACTCTATCTATCTCTCTATCTCTCTATCTACCCATCCTTCCTTCCACAGTGATGGTTAATTTTATGGCTACATCATGCCCAGATTTGGTCAAACATTATTCTGGGTGTGTCTTCGCAGGTGTTTCTGAATGAGATTAACATTTAAATTGGACACCTTTGAGTAAAGCAGATTTTTCTCTCTGATTGTTGTGGATGGACTTCATCCAATCAGTTGAAGGTCTGAATAGGACAAGAAGGTTAACCTTCCCATAATTAAGAAGCCTGTCAGATGCCTTGGAGTTAGAATGTTGTTGGTTTTTTCTCTCTTTCTCTTTTTATTCCCCCAATTTTAATTTATTGTGGTAAAATACAAGTAACAAAATTTACCATCTTAGCCATATTAAGTCTATAGTTCAGTGATATTAAATGCAATCATAATGTTGTGCAACCATCAGCACCATCCACCTCCATAACATATTTGTTCTTCTAAACCTAAATTTATACTCATTACAAAATAACTCCTTATTTTCTCTATCCCCTTCCAGCTCCCCTCTGGCATTCACTGTTCTACTGTCTGTCTCTATGAATGTGATTGATCAAAGTATCTTATGTAAGTGGTATCATAAAGTATTTCTTCTTTTTGTGACTAGTTCATTTCACTTAGCATAATACCCTCAAGGTTCATTCAGGGTGCAGCATATGTCAACACTTTCAATCTATTTGTGTTTTTAGATCTAAGATGGGTCTCTTGGAGAGAGAATATAGTTGAATCCTTAAAAAAAAAAAAAAAAAAAAAAAAACTCCTGCCAATCTCTTTTAACCATTTACATTAAAATTACTAATAAAAAGAGATTTATGTCTGTCACTGTGCTATCTG
Organism: Plecturocebus donacophilus; assembly: GCA_004027715.1. Lineage (NCBI taxonomy): Eukaryota > Metazoa > Chordata > Mammalia > Primates > Pitheciidae > Plecturocebus > Plecturocebus donacophilus. The sequence goes on from PVKP010007004.1 coordinate 35,933, forward strand.
CTTTCTGTATGCGTTATAGCTTTTTTGGTCCTTTATTTCCTGCATTCCTTTTTTTTTTTTTCTTGTGTGTTTGCTTTTTAGCAGTGAAGCATAAATTCCTTTCACTTTTTTGGTATATATTTTACAGCTATTTTCTTTGTGGTTACCATGGAGATTAAATTTAACATCCTAAAATTATAAAACTCAAATTTGAATTTATATCAGCTTAACTCAAATAAAAAACAAAACTCTTCTTCTTTATAGTTCAATTACCACCACTTTCAGTTGTACAGAATTCTCAAAATTATATACTTATACATTGTGTGCAAAAAGCATAAACTTACCATTATTTTAAATATATTTATCTCTTAAGTTATATTGCAGATAAAATATAAAGTTTTAAACGAAAGTTACAATAATGCTAGCTTTTAAGCTAGTTTTTTTTAACGTTAGTCTCTTAAATTGTATTGAAAAAAAATGGAGTTGCAAACCATTTAAAAAACACTAGATTTTGTAATTGCCCATAATACTAGATTTTATAATTGCCCATTTACTTTTGTTGAAATATTTATTTTTTATATAGATTAATTTCTAGTGTCTTTTCATTTTTTTCTGCAGAATATTTTTGAGTGTTTCTTACAGAGCATGTCCAGTGTTAACTAACTCCCTCAGCTTTTGTTTATCTGTGAATGTCTTAATTTTTCTCTCACTTTTGTAGGACTATTTTGCCACATTCTTGGTTGATTTTTTTTTCTTGCACCACTTTAAAAATATGGGCTCACTACATTCTAGCCTCAAGAATTTCTGTTGAGAAATATGCTGATAATCTTACTGAAAATCGCTTATACAGGACAACTTGCTTCTTTTTTGCTGCTTTCAAGATTCTCTCTTTGACTTTTTCTTTCAAAGGTTTGTTTATAATGTGTCTTGGTGTGGGTCTCTTTGACTTCATCTCACTTGAACTTTGTTCCACTTACTGGTTGTTTATATTCATGTCTTTCATCAAATTTGGGAAGATTCTCATCATTATTTATTAAAATATTGTCTTTGCCCTTTTTTCTCTCTATTCTCCCTCTAGGACTCCCACAAAGCATAACTTGGTTTCTTGATGGTGTCTTACAGGTCCTATAGGCTCTGTACACTTTAATTTTGTGTTTTTCTGTTCCTCAGACTTAATTCTTTCCATTGTTTTATCTTCAAGCCACTTATTTTTTTATCTGCCTGTTTATATTTGCTTTTGAATCCCTGTAGAAATTTTTTAATTTTAGTTATTAAATTTTTCAGCTCCAGAATTTTTTTGTTACTTTTCATGTGTTTTCTTTGTTAATATTTCCAGTTTTGTTCATATATCATTTTCTTGACATTCTTCACAACTTCCTATAGATTTTAAGCATTTTTAAGACAACTGTTTAAAGTCTTTGTCTCATATATCTGCCATCAGATTTTTATTAAGCAATGTTTCTATGAGTTTGTTTTTCCTTTGAGTGCACCATAATTTCCTGCTGCTTAGGTGCCTTGTGAGTTTTTGTTGAAAACTGGACATTTTGAATCTAACAATGTGGTATCTCTGGACATTAGTCTTCTCTTTCCTTGAGATTATCTGTTATTTGTTATTTTGTTTGTTTGTTTGTTTTATTGTTGAAAGCTGTCTCTGTGCAAGGATTAACCAGAGGTATGAATTTATGGCCTTTTTAGGTCTTTTCTGAGCCTGTGCCTTTTTCTGGGTTCTGTTGTCACTTTCCAATTTTGCCAGCGTATGCAGTTACTCTCCAGTGTCCTTGTCTTCACTATATGACTCTTACAAAGGAAAAGGAAAAATGAAATGGTATGGAGAAGGGCATCAGCCCTTTAACTTACCTAGAAGTTACTTCAACTGAATTAGGAGGGGATTGCCAAAATCAAGGCAGCTGTAAAACCAGTGACCACCCACCTCTTTTGTCTGTACTTCTGCGATCAGAAGCAGCAATCAGCCATCAAAACACAGATTCCTGATTTTTGAAGGACAAAGTTCTTTTTACTTACACCATGTGCAGTCTGCTCCAGAAATATGTGCACAGCTGCCTACCATGGGGCTGGTGGTGGCAGATGTGTAGCTGTTTCTGTGCTTAGTGCTAAAATAAACTGAAACTAACCAAAATTTACTATCTAATTCTTCCCCTGGAAGTCACAAGGTGTCAATGAACTTCAGAGTTTCAGTGTAGTTACATCAGCCAGATTCTACCATTTTAATTGTTATTTAGGTGGGGAGACAAATAATATGGTGCTTCCTAATCCATCCTAGAATTATCTCCTTAGGACACTGGTATTTTTGTGCTTTTGGATGCCAAGTGAAGCATTGGCTCTTCCTGGGTCTCAAACCTGCCAGCTTTCAGGCTGGAACTACACAATCAGTTCTCCTGGGTCTCCAGTTTGCTGACTGCATATCTTGGAACTCGTCAACTTTCATTGTCATGTAAACCATTTTCCATGTAATAAGTGTCTCTCTCTCTGTATGTATATATATATATATATGTGTGTATATATATATATTTCTCTCTCTCTCTCTCTCTATTTATATAGTTGTTGCTGTTGTTGTTCAGTTCTCTTTGTCTGGAGTACCTTGACTAATATACCTGTATTGATGTCCTGTGGATATAGGATCTCAAAGGGCAAGAGATAATCAATTTTCTAATTAATTCTTCCATAATTTTCTCAAACAATGTGGGCCGCAGAACTTTCTAACAGAAACATAGAAACCCCAAAAGGAACATTTTTCTTAGGAAATCTGAAGCTAGTTAAAATTTCATTCCTTACTTATTCTCTCCCTATTCCCTAATCACTCAGAAGTATGTTTCTGGCAGACTTTTGATAACTTGCTATTTCCTTTAATTGTATTAATTTAAAATATGCAACAACATAATGTTTTATTTATCCATACTGAAATTATTACCATAGGTAAGCAATTTTTCATATTTATCACCTATTATAGTTACCTTATTTTTCTTTTCTGGATCAGAGCACATAATAGTCACTCATAGCAAATTTTCAACATATAATACGGTATTGTTAATTGAAGTCCTATTGCTGTACATTACATCTTTAGACTTATTCTTTGTAACTGCATGTTTGTTGTGCCCTTTGACTTACATCTCTCCATTTTCTCCTTCTCCCTACCTCTGGTAACCAGCATTCTGTTCTCCATTTGTATGTATTTGGCATTTCACTTTTTTTTTTTTGCATTTTATATATAAATGAGATTATGCAGTATTTTTATTTCTCTCTGGCTTATTTCACTTAACATACCATTCCCCAGGTTCAACTGTGTTTCTATTTTTTTATTCTATTACTAATGATCAGTTTTCTATACTGTAGCTATTTCTTGCCATATTCAAGGTATTTTTCTCAACTAGATGTAATCTGCATTATTCATTTTATATTTTAACAAACACACCATTTTTCCTTAAGCATGTGTGCTGAAGAGATTTTAATATATTAGTGTTTTACATGGAAAAGCGATATCACTTGCCATAAAGACAAGGTAAAAATAAATCTAAGAAAATAAAAGAATGTTATTAAATTCTAGTAAGAGTTTATTTTCTCCAAGGCTCTGAACCTAAGGGCAGCTTTTTCTTTGTTTCATATGGAAATTAGCAAGTGTTAAAGAGGCATTAAGAGATAACACCAAATGAAGACTTTCTCCTTGATGCAATCAGCATAACTGAAAGATGATTCAAAGAAAGAAAACTTCTTAATACTTGAATTAGTGTTAAAGAGGTATATTTTCTATTATACCCCTAAATTACTATAATTTACCCCTAATTACCTCTAGTAATACAAATGATATGTGCACTGCATTTTGATGAACATTATTATTAAGGATTTTCATTTTTGTGGTAAATTATACCTTTGGGCCATTCTATTTCTGGTCTCAGCCCTCCCTTCCTCACATGGACTTTTCTTCCTAGAAGTGCTTCTTAGAGCAAACACCATCCTGTTATGAACAACTGACTTCCTCATATCTGATATTAGTATATCAGAATCCCCTGAGAAACTTTGTAAATGTCACCATTTAAACTTTTCCGTAAAATGGGAAAATCTCTAGCGTAAGAATCTAGAAAACTTTGTTTATAAAAGCAGCTCATGTCAAGTGATACACTAGTCCAAACTTAGGCAAATACCTAAATTGAGTAACTTAGAATCTATTGCCCCAGGGTCCATCAATGACCAAGAAATATTGACCAAGTTGAACCAATATTGAAAAGGGTTCTAAGAGATCATGAAAATTTGTCATTAATGAACCTCAAGAGTATTAGAAGCACAAGGGAAGTCTTGGCAGCTGCAACTGATAATTTAAAGAAGGACCAGACTCCTGCTTTGTGCTTTCAGAGTAAAGCAAGATTATCAGTGAAGGATAGAAAAAGAAAAATTTTAGCAAAATTTAAGCAAAACAGAACTTTTAAATTATTACAGTGTCTAATACCTTTACTTATTTAGAAGAAAAGTAATGTATGTACTTGTTCCCCCATATCTTGAATTTTTACTATTTCTCAAGGTAGGAATTTAAGTTACAGAGATACAGCAGACTGATATAGTTTGGATGTTTGTCCCTTCCCAATCTCATGTTGAAGCATGATTCCCAGTGTTGGAGATGGGGTCTAGTGGGAGGTGTTTAGGTCATGGGAGGGGGATCCCTCATGAATGGCTTGGTGCTTTCCCCATGGTAATGAGTAAGTTCTCACTCTATTAGTTCACTCGGAGCTTTTTGTTCAAAACGGTCTGGCCTCTCTCTTTTTCCCTCTCTTATCATGTCACAGACCTACTCACCATACACCTTCCACCATGATTAAAAGCTTTCTCAGCCTTCACCAGAAGCTAGGCAGATTCTGGCACCATGCTTGTAGAGCCTGTAGAACTGTCCGCTAAATAAACATAGTTTCTTTAAAAATTACCCAGTCTCTGGTATTCTTTTATGCAACACACAGACATAGGCTTCCCTGAAGAAACTTGTAGTCAAGTTGAAATGGAATAATATTAAACATTCACAGTGACATAGCAGTGAAGGGACGGCCATATGCTCCAGTGTAGCTGTGTCTGCTGCACAGAAGAAAAGTCAGACCTGATGACATCTCAGGCTTCTTCTGTCTTTAAAATTCCAAGATACCACTATTGAGTTGGTGCAGATATACACTATAAATAAAAGAGAATACATATATACATATGTGTGTGTGTGTGTACACATACACATGCATCTATACATACAAATACATGTGTGTATTATAGATGTATATATTATTTTTTTAAATGATATATAACGTATAAGTCTATAGTACATGCCTACATATACATGCCTATGAAATATATCACATGTATTTTTTACATAGCTTTTAACAAGCCCCCATCATTTTTTTCCTTTTAAAGTAAAGAAAAGAATGTATTTGGACTTGAAAAGGCTGTGCATTTAAAAAATTTTTTTCTCATTCTGTTTGTGTTCCTATTATAACTCTTGGCTACTTTATTTCTAGGAAAAGGAAGTAATTAACATTGCTTTGGCTCTGGCAATTATATCTTACTGTTTGCCGTGAATAATTTCCAGTTAGTGTGGTAGAGATCGATTGCAATTTCAGGTCCCTGTCTCTACCATTCATATTATGTTGGGTAGAGCTTAAGGCAAAATAGTGAAGAAGGTAAAAATTGTGGGAGTAAACACTGTGACAAAGCTAAAAGAGTTTTGGTGCTCTCCTTTCCCCTTTCCTTTCTTGGTCCCTACAGTCCCATTTCTGGGCAGTCAGGGACTGTCTTCCTCTCTGCTCCTTGGAACAATTCCCAGGGATTGTGGTACCTATTGGAAAACCTGGATAGTCCCTTTTTCCATGCATGTTTATTAACTGTGTGCCCAGCTATATGTTTACTAGGGAACTCAGAGAATGGGAGCCCCTTGCCCTTCAAATATTGGACCTTACTCAGGAATGTAGTGGGGAAAAATACTTGCATGATGTTAGGGTAAGTTCTTTAGGATGCCAAAGGAGGGATATTATCTCTAACTATTGGGGATATTTTATTTGGGCCTTGAAATATTGCTTTGCAAAAGTGATACCAGATGTAGAGAACAAGTAAAAGCAAGATATGAAGACAGCCACAGGTGACATATACATAACATATGGGTTGTGATTAATGGGTCACAAGATCTGGAATATATGGTGAGAAAAAGGAAATTGTGTGCATATGTGGATGAACAGACAAAATAATTAATTCCAGGATAATATTTTTCCTTAACATAAAGCACTTAAAAACAAACCTTTTGTTAATGAGATGAGCATGCCAGGAACCAGAAGTTTCCTTTGTGTTGAATACTGAATATCAATTGTCTGACTATAAAAGTAATATGTTGTCAATATGGTTTTTTTTTTCTTTGGTATGTGTTTCTTAATATAGGTTTAGAGTGTCTTGGCTAGAGGGTTCCTCTTCTTGAAAGTGAGAATTTCTGTTTGGTGTGTTTGTAAGAAAAACGGTAATAACACTGCAGTGATAATTAGAATCACAATGTAGAAGGCCCTGAAAGCGAAGTAGCAAAGCATTCCTAAGTAGCCTGGCATGTGAGGAGTTACTGGATGCTTGGCTCTATTGATTTATTGTTCCATTCATTTTTTTAAACATGATTGTATTTTTACTATAAACAGAAAAGTAGCACTATAGAAAATTTGAAAATATGGAAAAGCATACAAGAGAGGATGAAAGTCATGCAAAATCCATTACTCAGAAAGGATAATTATGTATTTTACATATTTACTTCCAGTTAATAATGAACATATAATCCTCCCAAACCCACATACATGTTGACATTGATAGAGGTAGATTTATACTGCATGTAACTTTTTATACTTTTTAAAACTGACTTACACCTCCTTCTATTAACTAGTCTATCAAAACAGACTTTCCTTTACAATGTTAAATTATAAAGTTTATAGCAGTTGTCCTTTGGTTTCTGAGCAATATATCTTTCCATTGCTCTCTAATGTATTTCTAAGGAAATATAAAGATTAAACACATTTATTTTATTTTTATTTCATTTTGGTTGCCTGAATAGAAGAGTCCTACCCGTTGAAGTTGGCTTAATCATCCCGTTATATGGAAAGGCTGTGGCATTCCAAAGCTGGAAATAGGCTGTTGTAAATAGCTGTGAGCCCACTTCTCAGTATAGTATCTGCTTTAATCCACTATAGATTGCTAGACTGAAGAGATACAGTTTTACCCCAAAATATCAGGTTTTCAATTCAGCTGCCAGATGGAATACCTGACAATGACAACCTCCTTCATGCATGCCCACCGCGAGCCATCCTGCCGCCTACATCATCTGAAGCCAATTCCTGTAGCTGCTACATCCTAGCCAAATGGTTTCTAGATGTCCTAGTATGAGAGGAGAAGTAGCAATTGAGATCCTGGTTGTGGAAAAAAGGAAGAGCCTTCAGGCTTGTCCCAGCTGAAAATCATATGCAGTGGTAGAAGAATGGTTGCAGAGTTGATAGATAAATCTTTTCTCAACCAAAGTAAGAAATATCATTAAAGAGGTAAAGGGGGCTGGGCTCAGTGGCTCACGCCTGTAATCCCAGCACTTTGGGAGGCCGAGGCGGGAGGATCACAAGGTCAAGAGATTGAGACCATCCTGGCCAACATGGTAAAACCCTGTCTCTACTAAAAATACAAAAATTAGCTGGACATGGTGGCACATGCCTGTAGTCCCAGCTACTGGGGAGGCTGAGGCAGGAGAATTGCTTCAACTCAGGAGGCGGAGGTCGCAGTGAGCCAAGATCTTGCCACAGCACTCCAGCCTGGTGCTTGGCAACGGAGCAAGACTTTGTCTCAAAAAAAAAAAAAAAAAAAAAAAGAGATAAAGGGACTCTCAAAATACCTGACAATTGGATTGTTATGATATGTTGCATAGCAAATATTGGCTGCCAGTTTCCCAATCTGGCTCTAGTTCTTGGAAAGTCCTGACATTTGGGGGCAATATGTGAACCTAATTTTTTTCTTCTACCTGTACATTTGGCTAAGCATTTATAATATATATCTAAGAGTATCTTTAAGGCAGCTAACATTTACATATGAATAGCTCAAGGATTCTTTCTGATCTGAACCTTCCTATTTTTCTGTTTTTTCCTATATTTCAGGAACTGGCTTAATGGCCCCACTTTTTTTTTCCCCTGTTGGTCTCCCAGCCTATTTAAGGCACTTTGACATTGATGTTTTAGGAGAGAATGTCTTTGTTTTTGTTTTTTTTGAGACAGAGTCTCACTCTGTCGCCCAGGCTAGAGTATAGTAGCACCATGTTAGCTCACTGCAGTCTCCACCTCCGAGGTTCAAGCAATTCTCCTGCCTCAGCCTCCCGAGTAGCTGAGACTACAGGCACCCACCACCCCACCTGGCTAATTTTTGTATGTTTTAGTAGAGACGCGGTATCACCATGTTGGTCAGTCTGGTCTCGAACTCCTGACGTCAGGTTATCTGCCCATCTCGGCCTCCCAAAGTGCTGGGATTACAAGCGTGAGCCATCAAGCCTGGCCCTGTCTTTGGTTTTTTTTTTAACACTACCTTTATCCCCGGATGCTGCAAGTTCCACGAGAGACAGGCTGCATCGATATCTACTCAGTTTCCAGACCCTACCAGAGTTCTTTGGCTACCCAGGAAAAAAAGGGTTGAGGGTTTCTGTGGGTTTCTAATTATTTCCGTAGGAAATTAGGAGAGGCTGAGCCAGCAATTCTTGGTTACTTAGAAACTATTCCAAAACTGGAAATAATTCCAGTGGGCAATTTCTGAGGAAAAAACTGAATGCCCGGTATTATACTTAAAAATAATAAAAACTAAGTTACAATGAATGAAAAGCTTTAAGGAAGAACTGAATTTGAAAAAAGTCAGTTAAGAAAGTGACTGTAAAACTTCAAGCCAGAGGTAATGCAAGCCTGAAATAGGGTCTTACTTGTGACAACAGAAAAACTCACTATTGGGCTCTTAACTCAAAAGCAAATAAATAAGTTGGAAGAAATTCTACAGTATTTAGAGAACTTGAAGAATAAGATGGTGAGCAATTTAGTTAAATGAAGTAGTTTTTGCTTGCTTTATTACTTGTTTTGGGGGAGAAATGAAGATTGAAAATAATATTGCCTTCATAAAAATTGCGATCATTCAATCAAGTGATATACTGAAATAAACCTGGCACACAGTAGATATGAGATAAATTTTAGAGCTCTTTCATGTCATTTTCAGAACTATTTATTTAAACTCAACTGGTTATACTAGGCTGTTTTTCTGTTTATTCACTGAGTTGCAGCAAATCTTTCTATTGTCTTAATTTTATTGAGCTGAATAAATAGTGTTACTGTCTTGCTTTGTTACCTTCAAACTGCATCACAAATAAATGATGAACATCACTATCTCTGAGACCAGTGGGTATTATCTCTGTTTTTCAGAATGGTACATCTTTCCCATGTATGTTTTCAGGCTGATATGTCTCACAACGATAACTCAATGTGAACTGCAGAATTTGTATCATAGTATCACTGAGGCTTCCTATCATTTGCCATGGCTGAAACAACCTGACATGAAATGTAACACTACAACATGTCAGGTGGAAAATTTAAACATTGCTTTTTCCCAAGGAAGAATAGAATCTTTATATTTTAAACCACACTATTTCAAAAGGGGGGAAAAGTTGTGATATGGTATTGATTCTTCTCAGGAGTTGAATTAGCAAAAACTCCCTTTCTACTTAAGAATGGTTCATTCCCCCCCTCTCCTTTTTTTGATGCAAGAACAGTTCTAAACAAGCTGTTTCATGGCTAACTAAAATCTTTTAAAACCACTGACAAATTATCTTAGGAAAGCATTCCAGTAAGTACCAAACCAATAAAACCGTGTGTACAAATGTCTTGCTAATTTCTGCTTTCACATTTTTCTGGCAAAGCTAAAGTTTTCAAGAGGATAGCATCACTCACAATTTCTAAGTCTTCCTCCTTCAATTTGAACTAGAGAAAAGTCAAGTTAAGTTTAGACTAAAGGGTTAAAAAGCAAATAACAAATTATACAAGAAAGTTGAGTTATAGACAGCTTGTCAATTTCTCTGAAGCTATGACTCTCAAGTAATTAATATAATCTAAAGAATCTACAAAGAAACTCTAGACAAAACTATTATCTTTTCTGTCTTTATCTTTATTTTTTAAAAAATCAGTATTATTATTTTTCTCTCCCTCTCTCTAACTCTTTAACTATCTTATCTATTAAAAATTTTCCTTGGCTTAATCAGACACAGGTTCTGTCCACTTAATAAAAAGTTTATAAATGTACACTTGATCTTTCTAAGTGCTGACTGTCTGATTGACTGCTGTCAATTAGTCTCTCTACTGACGATCTTTTTCTGATCAAAAAAAAAAAAAAAAGAATTGGGGTGAATGAAGAAGCAAGTAATTATAACATGACAATAAGGATAATGATGACAGTAATGCTGAAGATGCAAAGAGTTTATATGAGTATGTAGTATGCACAGAATGCAGTGTTAAATATTTCCCAAGGGGTATAAAAAACACAACAGTTGAGTGGAAGGTACACTTAATGTTTCTATTTTCTCATGACACGATTGAGGTTAATATAAATCATATGATTCTCCTGAATTACTCAGTTTGTTAAATGCAGACGGGAACTAGTCTGAAATGAAATTCCATGTGCCAATTCCACATTCTTTACTGGCTTCAAGATAGACTTAAATCATTACATTGGACTTGGAGTACTGGCCAAATTTTGTTTAGTGAGGACAGGTCCAAGAGCTCTCCACAGGTAGTGCAGCTTTTCTGCTTTTATAAAGGCATATCTGAAATTGTGAGTTTATTCTTGTTCTTTGGATTATTGGGTGTTTCGATTCTTAGATGCTTGGACTTCACAGAATTTGATAGAACAAAATGCTTGTAACTAATTAGCATTGATGTGTTAAAGGGCAAACTACAGTACTTTGAAAGATTATAATGGCATCATAGCAGAATAAATAAGGATATAAATTTTCAATTGAACATTTATGATTTTAGAACACAATCCAGACTGTACTCTTTATATTCCTTTGACCAATTCAATTCTGCCTCTGTGTCTTTATCACACACTGACATTTGTTCTGTTTTTTTTTTCTCATGGAGTTGTGAGTCTTAAATAATAGATTGTATATAAAATGCACAGGCCAATAGTTATAAAAAATCAACATACCAAAAATGCTACTTATCTATTTTCCTTTATCTGTAGAGTACTGGTATTTTTTTAGTCACTCTAGGGAAAATTATCTACATTAAACCATCAACACCAAAAAAAGTTACAATAGATGCTACTGTTTTTTATAAAATCATTATAGATATAGTGACATTTCCTTTCTAAATTTAATGGGATCTAATTAAACTTAAGCATTTCTGCACAGCAAAAGAAACAATCATTAGAGTGAACTGGCAACCAACAGAATGGGAAGAAACTTTTGCAATCTACCCATCTGACAAAGGACTAATATGCACAATATACAAAGAACTAAAGCAGATTTACAAGAAAAAAAAACCCATTCAAAAGTGGGTGAAGGGTATGAACAGACACTTTTCAAAAGAAGACATTTATGAGGCCAAGAAACATATGAATAAATGCTCATCATCACTGGTCATTAGAGAAATGCAAATCAAAACCACATTGAGATACCATCTCACACAAGTTAGAATGGTAATCATTAAAAATTCTGGAGACAACAGATGCTGGAGAGGATGTGGAGAAATAGGAACACTTTCACACTGTTGGGAGTGTAAATTAGTGCAACCATTGTGGAAGACAGTGTGATGATTCCTCAAGGATCTAGAAATAGAAATTCCATTTGACCCAGCAATCCCTTTACTGGGTATATACCCCAAAGATTATAAATCATTCTTTTATAAAGACACATGCACACATATGTTCATTGTGGCACTGTTTACAATAGCAAAACCTGAAACCAACCTAAATGCCCATCAATGATAGACCGGATAAAGAAAATGTGACACATATACACCATGGAATTCTATGCAGCCATAAAAAAGGTTGAGTTCATGTCCTTTGTAGGGATATGGATGAAGCTGGAAACCATCATTCTCAGCAAACTTACACATTAACAGAAAACCAAACACCATATGTTCTTACTCACAGGTGAGTGTTGAACAATGAGAACATATGGGCACAGGGAGGGGAACATCACACACTGGGGTCTGTTGGGGCGTGGGGGACTAGGGAAGGGACAGCAGGGTGTGGGGAGGTTGGGAAGGGATAACATTGGGAGAAATGCCTGATGTAGGTGACCGGGCAATGGAGGGAGCAAACCACCATGGCATGTGTAGACCTATGCAACAATCCTGTAAAATCTGCACATGTACCCTAAAGTACAAATAAAAAAATTGACATTAAAAAAAGAAATATTAGACACTTATCCAAAGTGGTAAGGATTAATATCTTCCATTTATCTCATAAGACCTTGGAACAAGATTACATTTGAGTAGACTTCTTGAGACTCTGCCTTGCTCTTAAGACTAAAAACCTATATATATGTAAGCCATGCCTTGTTTGGAATGGTTAGATTATTACACCCTGGTGGGAAATTATAACAGCATAGCTGTGTTCTAATTATTCCTTTGATTGGCTCAATGCACTAAAGCTGAAAAATATAGTCTTGAGTGGTGGCCAACAGTAAGTCAATCACAGGAAGAGAAGCACAATATTTCAATACAACGTTATGCTGATGTTATTCCTACTGTGTGGAGTGCCTCGACCTCTTGGAGCATGTGCTATCTTCTTAGAAGACTCATTTCAAATGTCACCACCTTCCCAGGGCATTCCTTAACCCCTCAAGTGAGTATAGACATGTTTCTACCTTGCCTCTGTAACTGAAAATAAAATTGATTAAGGGTAAGTATGTATTAAACACTTTATTATGTGCCAAGCCCTGTGCCACTTTGTAATATGCCATGCTTCATTAATCCTTATAAGAATTCCAAGCTAGAGACATTATTGCTCTCCATATTTTACTGGTGAGAAAATGAAGACTTAAAGATGTCATGCAGTCTTCCCAAGGTTGCACACTAGTCTTGAGTTCTCCTGAGAGAAGGTGCAGGTGCTTTGCCCAGTTGATACACATATTAGGCTATTCCAGAATATTAATAAAGTCAATTAACCTTTTTTATTATAACCTCCTCAATTCTTTGGAAATGTTTGTCAAATACAGAATATTAATAAATAATTAAAATGTAATATTCTGAATAATTAAACCCACAAAGGCCTGATTTATCTTTAATGCTTTTAATGATATTTTTAAAAGGGAAAGTTCTGATAACATATGTTTGGGAGCATATGAGGAGATGAACAAGCTGTTCCTTCGTATTGTTTATTCTTAGAGACTGCTGGTGGATAAGCAAAATGCCAAGGACAGTGATACTGTTGGTAGGATTGCTGAGTGCATGTGTTTGGTGGTATATTAAATTTTTCTTCCTCTGCTAAGTTTTATTTTTGTTCCTTGTTTTCAAAAGTCATGTTCTCAATTGTGCCTTTTCTTTGAAAGGAAACATTTTAATTTTTGAGGTTGTTTTTAATTTTAGTTTTGTATCTATGAAGAGTTTACTAGGTTTATACTTTCAAAAATCTTCATCACCAGGTTCAAAAGAATTTAAGTTGTGACACCCAGAATGCTTAGCATGCAACTTGCCTAAAGAATTACATAGCAAAAAATAAAATAAAATAAAAGAATTATGAAACTAAATGAGCTATCAAACCACAGAAAGATGTGCAGGAAAATTAAAGATATGTTACTAAGTAAAAGAAGTCCACTTAAAAGCTGGGCTACCTACAGTATAATTGTATGTATGTGATATTCTGGAAAAGGCAAAACTATGGAGATAGTAAAATAACTATTGGTTTTGGCAGAGGGAGGAATAATTATATGGAGTATGGAGGATTTTTACGGCAGTGAAACTATTCTACAGGATACTATAGGGGTGGATACATATCATTGTACATTTGTTAGATTCGTAGGATGACAGATGACACAAAGACTGAACCACAACACAAACATTAACACAATGCATGAAGCATGATGTATGCTCTGGTCTTTGGTTAATAATGATGTGTCAGTTGTTAAGAAATGTATCACCCTGGTAGGGAATGTTGATAGTGGAGGAGACTGAGAGAGAGAGCAAGAGAGAGACAGAGAGAGACAGAGACAGAGAGAGAGGCAGAGAGAGAGAGAGAGAGAGTGTGTGTGTGTGTGTGTGTGTGTGTGTGTGTGTGTAGGGGTGAATGTGGAGATTCTATTGCACTTTTCACTCTGCTGTGAATCTAAAACTACTAAAAAATAATGAGTCTATAAAATAAAGTCTATTAAAAATGGAGGGAAGGGATTAAAACACAGTGGTTATTCTTTTTTATATTTATTCTATGTCATACAATCCCACTTTCTAAGATCCTGCAGGAACGTGTTGATAAGAAGTCCAAAGAAACATGTCCAGAAGTAGGAAGACTTGCTGAAAATAGGAAAACTACAAGTAGTATTCCTTTTCTTCCTTGTAATGCTCACTTCCCCATCTTCCCCTACTTCTTTCTTGTGCTACAGATCTCAACTGAAATGTTACCACCTTAGAAAGAGGCAATTTCTGACCACTCCACCTATCATACATACATCCTTGGTGCCAGCGTATTAACATGCTCCAGTTCTGCAACTCACACATCACTATCTGTTGTTTTTATATTTATAAATGCCATTGTTTACTTTTATCTGTCTAGAGCTTCCTGCTTCACAGTTAAATTCCAGTGAGGCATATTAGACCTGAGTATCTTCATATTTCTTTGTATTCACTTTATATTTCTTTGCTTTCACTTGGGATTATTCCGGCCACAAAATGCATATTTGTGATCTTAAACATACAAAGGACCCTCAAAAAAGACATGAAGCCCTTAAACTGAATTTCAAATACAGCCCTATGCAGCAATGATGATTGCTCAAGCAGCATTGGTCAAGCCAAATGAGACTTATTCCATTACTAAAAAATATTTATTGTGTATATACTATCTGACCAACCTTTGTATTAGGAACAGGAAATGCAAAGTGAGTAAGTCAGGACTGCTGAGTCCTCCAAATTCACAATGAAAGATTAGAAAAGGAGGTATGATTTTATACTATGCATAGTACTATACATAGTATTAGTTAAAATACAGGCTTATGTTAATGTTGCAAAATGAACAGTACTTCTGCCTCATACTTCACCACACAGGTAAATTAGTAACACAGACGTTCAAGATTTTGTAGGTGCTTAGAAAGCAAAAGAGGGAGGAGTTTTATGAGCAGCTGTTACATGATCAAAGGCTGAGGGGCATAACAGCACAGGGCTTTCATGGGAAAAATAAGGACTTCAGGGTACCTAAAATTAGAGATGATAAGTAAAATGAATACACATTTCTGGTTGCTAAGGGAAGTTCCAGTTAATACCTGTTGTCTTAGATAATTGTGAATAAAAGTGTTCTGTTGCATTTTAAAAAGTGTATTGTCACCTTAATGACAAGGCCAGGAAAATAGACAGGGTCTGGAGTGTGAGGTGTATGCTATCTTATGATCGAAGATTTGTGCTTTCTCCCCTGAGGACCCAGGTTATCACACTGGGAAAGACAATGGCTGGATAGGATTGTCATTTTTCATCTATTTTTGTGGCATTTTAAAAGGAAAGTTACTCTATTAACAAATAGTAAAATATACAGGAACTGAGGATCCTCAAGTGATCACATTAGCAGTCTGCTGATAATAGTAAGACAATGTAACACTGGTAAGACGCAGTAAGACAATGTAGACTAAAGCTAAAGCAGAAGTAGTAGAGAAAGGGAAGAAAGAATGCATTTAGGATGATGTCTATGAAAGAATCATTGGGCGTGGGCAAAGGCTGATGAATCCAAGTCTAGACTTCTTTTTTTTTTTTAAAGACGGGGTTTCACCATGTTGGTCAGGCTGGTCTTGAACTCCCGACCTCAGGTGATCCACCCGCCTTGGCCTCCAAAGTGCTTGGATTACAGGTGTGAGCCACCACACCTGGCCAATACGACTTCTTTATAACCTCAAAGTACAAAAGTTCAGAAAGAAACAAGGTGCTTGGCAATGGGATATGACTACATGAGGGTTAGCAGTGCTGAGATTGAGGGTTTTGTAGAAGATGAAGTGGACACAAATACCCAGGAAAAAATAGGGTAGACAGTAACAATTACCACAGCCAAATAAAGGCTGGAGAAGGCAGAGTCTTGTGGGATTTCCAGTGGCATTAAAGATTATAGTGCCTGAGTAGAATAGGCATCTTTTGACATCTGGTAATCCAAAATAAATCAGGATTTGGAGGTTTGTGGAGATCATATTTAATGAGCCCCTCAGTGGAGCAGGCACTCTGCTGTTATTTTGCACCCTTGTAAAAGCACATGTATCTTATAGTAACTCGGACATAGGCTGAGTTCTCTGCTTCTTCCAACAAATGTTTACTTAATGTATTCTGTATTTCACTTACTGTAATCATCACTGAATCAATGTTTTTTACTTTCAAATATGAAGACCTATGTTCAGAAAGAAATTTATCAGACTTACAATTGGTGGAGGAGAGACGAACCTGGCTCTAGCTAATTCCCAAGTCTACACACCTTTTATTTACTTATTTTTTTCTCTGAATCACTTTCTTTGAAGATATTACTCTGAGGATCAAATCTGATTATGAACTGATTAATTGCATTTGAGTGGAGGTAGGTTGTTTATAATGGGGCTTACTTTCTTACTGTAGTATTCCATGTACGGAAGAATAGCAGTGTCAGACTTTTAAGGTATATCTAATTAGGCAGAAAAAAACATAAGATATCCAGATATTACGTGGACAGACAGGAAAAGACTCATTCATAGATATCTGTTGTCATCTGAGGCCTCACAAAGTGGTAAAGGTGATTCCTGGTAGGTGGTTAAAATAATCTGAACATGTTGGAACAGGACAGGTGTGACCAGAAATGTAGGCTGGTTCTTGACATGAGTGATGTTTTAAGCAAGTAGACTGAGTCAACCTGTGCCCATCATGATGCAGGGAAGTTCTTGTTAACATGGGTTTGGGTGTGCTGGTGGGTGATGGAAGATTTTGGAAGCAGTTCAAGGTTTGTCCCTCCCCTCCCATCCCCTCCTCTCCCCTCCCTTCCCTTTCCCCTTCCCCTTCCCCCTTCCCTTCCCCTTTTCCCTTCCCTTCCTCTTCTTCTTCCCCTTCCCTTCCCTTTTTTCTTCTTTCCTTCCTATTTGCCTTTCTTTCTTTTTTCCATCTTCTCTCCACAGATACAAATTTAACACTCACTATATGTATACTGGGAACATAATAAGGAAAAAGGGGACATTGTTACTGTAGACTTTATGTTTTTATGAAGAAAGCAAGAAATAAAAATACAATTCATGAAAAATGGTATAAAAATGAAATCTGGGATTCAAACTTAATGAATTCTACCTAAGAAGTTCAAAGCAAAGTTTTCTGAGATTGGTATTTTAACCAAGTCTTAAAGGATGAAAATGAGTAACTCCATACACATGTAAGACTTCCAAGTATTAATAAGAGAAACCTACAACTACCTTGTTGCTCAAACCTAAAACTGTGGTTCCTCTAATACTCTCTGTGACATGCATCACCCATCAGTGTCAGTCCAGGGCCTAATGAGGAAAATAAAATCCACTGTGAGTACAGTTGGTCCTCTGAATTGGTAGGTTCTATACCGACAGTTTCCACATCCTCCAGGGATTTAACAAACTACACATCAAAGATATGTTTAGAAATAATAATACGACAATAAAAAATAATACAAATAGAATACAGCATAACAACTATTCACATAACATTTACCTTGTTAGGTACTATAAGTAACCTAGAAAAGATTTAAAATATACAGGAAGACATGTGCAGGTTATATGCATTTACCATGCTATTTTTAAATAGCATAGTATAAAATAGCATAGTATTTTATACTGTGGATTTCAGAATCCATGATATCTTAGACTCAATCTCCTGTAGATTCCCAGGGGTTACTGGACTTAGAACAAGGAACTGGTAACAGGAATTGCTAACACTTGTGGTAAAATAAACTTAAAGCCAAGAAAACAATATGCAGCCACCTAGGAACACAGGAAATTTCCACCACACTTTGGCTGGTGAAACAGAGGTGGGATTTTCACCAGAGTCCCCAGAGGCTGAAGCCATGTAGGATACACAGATGTATCTGAGGATGGAGGTAGACAGCAGAGAGAGAGTAAGTGAAACACTCCTGTGCTCCTTATTTCTTTTCATCCTGATCTCTTATCTGTAACTCCATTGATTGAGAATCTCTATGACCAGAAAGCCTTAAAAATTAAGCCTGCTGGAGACAGTCACAGCTCAATCCTTGCAATAAAAAGTAGAGCAGGGGAAGATTTCAGGATGAAGCTGAAGACAACAAGTATTGATCTCTTGTATCGTTTTATCTGAAAATGATATCAAGGCTAACTCACTTCTCTTCATTTCTATACCGCCTTCTGGGTTATCACTCACCCACAACAATCTTTTAGCTGCCCTATTTGGTTTATTCTGATGCCCTGACAATGCAATCCACAGAGCATTTAGAGGGGATGAATGAATGAACCAGTCAATCAATTAATGATATCACTGAAATGTTAGTGGATATGGTGGGCAGATAGGGGAGTGACTTTTAATATCAATACTTTGTGTAATACTCCAGATTTACCAATTTGTAGCAAAATCACAACTCTCTGAACCTCTATTATTTATTAATAAGATATTCACAACCACTTTCTATCAGGAATGATAAAAGATAACACAATCTCTTGGAGGTAAAATTGCTTACACTAAAACCTCATGATACTGTGGAAAAGTCAAAATCATTTGTCTCATGGTTATCTATGTTTGACTCTTCACTCTGCAATTTACTATTCATGCTATTGCTTAATTGTTCTGAACCTCAACTTTCTCATGTTTACCCATCTGTATTTCTCTACATTTTCTCAGATTTTTTATTTTAAATTGATGTATTATACATATACCTATTTTGGGGATATATGTGATATTTTGACACATTCACATAATGTGTAACTATCAAAGCAGGGTAATTGGAAATATCCATCACCTTAAATATTTATCTTTTCTTTATGCTAGAAATATTTGAATTATTCTCTTCTAGCTATTTTGAAAGTTACAATAGATTATTGTTAACTGTAGTCACTCTACTGCTCTATCAGACACTAGGTCTTATTTCCTCTATTTATCTGTGTATTTATGCTCATTAATCAACTTCTCTTTATCTCACACCCCAAACCTTCCTAACTTCTGGTAACCAACAGCCTACTCTCTATCTTCATCAGATGCTAAAAAAGCATTTATTAAAGTTAAATATCCCTTCATGAAAAAAATTATAATAATAATTCCTCCACAGCCTAGGACAGAGGAGCATATTAAAAAGTAAAAGGGGGCCATATATGACAATCCACAACTAACAGCATACTGAACAAGAAAAAAAATAAATAAATAAAAGCCATTATTCTAAGATCTGGAACAAGACAAGGTTGCCCAATTTTACTTTTGTTCAACATAATGCTAGAATTTTTAGTCAGAGCAATTAGGCAAGAGAAAAAAAAAAGAGCATCCAAATAGAAAAGAAAGAAATTAAATTATCCCTGTTTTCAGATGGTATACTCTTATATTTAGAAAAACTTAAACACTTCACCAAAAACTGTTAGAACTGATAAAATCAGTAAAGTTGCAGGATACAAAATCAATACACAAAAGCCAGTTGCATGTGTACATACCAACAATAAATAATCTGAAGAAGAAATAAAAAAGCAACCCCATTTATAATAGATGCAAATAATATAAATTATCTAGGAATTAATTTAACCAGAAAAATGAAAGATCTGTACAAGAAAAGCTATAAAACATTGATGAAAGAATTTGAAGAGAACACAGAACAATGAAAAGATTCCATGACCATGATTATTAGAATTTATGTTGTTAAAATGGACAATTTTTCCCAAAGCAATCTACAGATTCAGTGAAATTCCTGTCAAATTACAAATGACATTCTTCACAGAATCAGAAAAAAAAAATAGTCCTACAATTTATATGGAAGCACAAAAGACTCCAAATAGTCAAAATAATTCTGAGCAAAAACAAGAAAGCTAGGGGATGTCACACTCCCTGACGTCAAAATACAGTGCAAAGTTATAAGACCCAAATCAGCATGATACTGGCATAAAAACAAACAAACAGACCACTAGAACGGAATAGAGAACCTAGATATGAATACATGCATTTACAACCACCTCATGTGTGCAAAGGCACCAAGAACATACAATGAAGAAAGGATAGTCTCTTTAATAACTGGAGCTGGGAAAACCAAATATCCATATGCAGAAGAACGAATGAAGCCCTTCCTTCCTTCCGTCCGTCCTTCCGTCCGTCCTTCCTTCCTTCCTTCCTTCCTTCCTTCCGTCCTTCCTTCCTTCCTTCCTTCCTTCCCTCCTTCCTTTTCTTCCTTCTTTCTTCCATCTTTCCATCTTTCCTTCTTTCTTTCTTTCTTTCTTTCTTTCTTTCTTTCTTTCTTTCTTTCTTTCTTTCTCTCTCTCTCTTTCTTTCTTATCTTACCATGTACAAAAATTAAATAAAAATGTATTAATGACTGAAATCTAAAGCATGAAACTCTGACCCTAAGAAAACCCTGGGAAAATGCTCCCAGTGCATTGGTGTGGGCAAAATTTTGTGGGGTTAAAGCACAGGCAACAAAAGCAAAAGGTAGACAAATGAGATTACAGCAAGATAAAATCCTGCACAACAAAGAATACAATTAACAAAGTGAAGAGACCACCTACAGAATGGGAGAAAAGATTTGCAAAGTATCCATCCAACAAGTGATTACTAAACAGAATTTATAAGGAGCTTCCTAATTTTTGAATCTGGACTGAACTCATTACTTGCTTTGGCAAGTCTCTCACACAGTTTTATCTTAAAATGATATCAAACTAATCCACTCCTCCCCATTTCTGTACCCTGGTCTGAGTCATTATCATCGGCCTACGACAGTATAGTAGCTATATAATCTATTGTTAGATAGAAAATGGTGGAGGAGAAATTGTGCAGCTTCTGAGGATGAGCCTTAAAAGGCTTTGCAAGTTCTATTCCTCTTGGAATATTGCCCTGGGCTTGCCACTTGAGGAAACCGACCTAGTCTACTGGAGGATGAGCTGTCACGTGGAGGACAATGGCAGTGCCTCAGCAGACAGTCAGCTCTAACTACCAGACATGCAAATGAGAGCATCTGGCAGCTTCTTGGACAGCTAGTCCTTCTGATAATGCAATGCAAGAAGGAATCCAGGTAAAAATAGTGGAGAATCTCTTAACCACTCCACATACTAATGATAAATACTGAGCTGCTATTTGTAGCTACTAAGTTGTGGAGTAGCTTGTTAGATAACAATAGTTAACTGAAACGGTCTCCATACGTTATCAAATGATATCACTTGTTATTGAGAAAACACTAGTAGCATCATTATTAATTGTTAACTAAATAATTATTAATGGTATTATTGACACAATAACATTATCATATTGTCAACTTTTAAAAATAATTAAAGGTGCCTTATCTTAAGAGCTATTTCAACTGGCTGTGTACTAAATTATGACTTCAACATTATACTTCGAGGAGCAGGGTACGATTGCAATTTTTATTTCTTAGTTGTCCTGCTCCTCCATGGCTTAGCCTGTTATCTCATACATAGTGGTTACCCATACCTATTATTTAATTCAAAGGAATATTAAAAATGTGTACTTTATAGAAATTAAAGTCCATTTTGTTTCCATCATTGGAAAACAGCCTTTTTTTAAAGGTAAAACTTACTAAGGAAGAATTTAGGTGGTATAAGCCCCTTTGCTGATGTTTGGAAGGATGACAAGACAGGCAGTTGAATACTAGATTCAAGGTCAAAGCTTTGCCCCACTTGTCCTGAGACCATTTCTTGTTCTTCTTTGGAAGAAGTCTCTTGAAAGTCATCTGCATAACCAAACTTAGAGAGCACTCTTATCTAAAAGGAACTGCTTGTCTTCATCTATGACTCAGATTATTTCTTTGCATATTAAATTACAAGAGACAGTTCCAGCTGGATCCATCAATGTATTTATAACTCAGCCACACAATTTTCCTCCAGGCAGAAAACTTGGCACACAGACTTTCAGCCTGGCTGCAACATTCAAAGATGAGAACAGAAAAATAATCACAGCAGTTTTTATATCAAATTTTGTTTAAATTCTGAATGTAATAGGATAATTTCAATCTCCCAGCACACAGCAAGCCACCAGTTTCACTAAAGGAGGAAGTGAGAGGGGCAGTGGAGGAATTCACCAAGAGTCACAATATAAATTCTTCCGCCTCCCTTAGCTCTCATTCTCAATGAACAATCTTTGGTAGCAATGGTGAGAATGTCCTGTGAATTCTGGAAAAGAAAGGAGTGTTGGCATTCATTAATGGTCTGGCATAATGTCTAGCACAAAATCTAGACCATTGTACTGGGTGCTATGTATACACTGTCTCATTAATCAATGAAATAGATTACATTTTCTTCCTATAAGAAAGTAGCTCCTGAAGAGAGCAAGAATTTTTTTTCAATTAAAAACATTTTTTTTTTGCCTTTGACAAGTTAGCACTTTCAGTGTACAGATTCATTTTATAAAATTTGTTTAGAGCTTCGTTTCCAGCAGAAATTATACAAGTAATTATATATACATGCAACTTAAAGTGCTCTTATCTAAAAGAAATTGCTTTTGCACATATAATAGTCATAAACATCTGTATTTTTATTTAACATGTAACAGAAAACCAAACTCAAACTAAATAGAAATTGATCTGTTTAGTCATGTAACTAAATATTCAGGAATAGATACCTATCTTCAGGTGTACCTTTAACATGATTATGGAATTAATAATCTCTCTATATTTCTCTGGCCACCTGTGATATTGAAATACTTCTCCCCTAGTAGCACCAAGATTAAGTCATTCTATACCTAGAAATTCTAGCACAAAAGAATCTTTTATTTCCCAATAAATTCAATTAAACACCTAATTTATTTATCACTGGCCTATGACAAGGCATACAGCCATGCCAAAACTAATTGCTGTAACCAAAGGGAAAGATTAGAATGAGAAAACCATCATGGATCCTATGAATTGTAGTAAGATCTATGTATTAGTTAATATAATTGTATGAATTTTAACCTTAAGTTTTTGATAATTATACTCTGACTAGGTAAAGCCAGATGAAAGTTATGTAGGATGTCTAAGTGCAATGTAAAAACTCTTCCATAAGTCTAAAATCATTTTAAAATATTTTTTCAAAATTTTACTTGAACTTAGTGGGATATATGGAAATAAACACTGTAAGGTGAACATTTTTGTGAAAGGCTTTGCTTGGCAATTTTTTCCCATCAATTGAATTTCCACCATTGAATTTATTAAGTGTCTCTGTGGCCTCCATGCCTGATCACCCCAGTTTCCTCTTATTTATGTATTTATTTTTGGAGTCACAAACCATATCTTTAATATGGATATTATTAATTACAAAAATATGTACTGATATATATATCTGTATATTTATCTCCCCAGCTAGGTTATGAGCATCTTGAAGGCCTAGCCTGTACCTTGTTCATTTTTAAAACCTCAGAGCCACACAGAGGGCCTAACACAGAATACAGGCTCATTAAATATTAGTGAAATAAAGCACAAACATGCTGACTTGTTAATTAACATCAACATCTGGAATCACAAACTATTATTTTAACTGGTTAATGGCTTGACTTTTGAATAAATATTTAAAAAGAATTTTAATTTAAAATGTGCATTTAATTCTTCTCTTTTATAGACATGAGTATGTGATACCATATTACAGCTGGGGAAAACATATTCTGTGTGTGTTTCTGAGAAGAGTAAAATAGAAAAAAAGTGAATAGAATTTTCATCTTTACTACTTTTTATGTGTATGTGAGTGAGCATATGAGTGGGGACAGCACTGAAGGTTTATCTATGCATTTATTCTACTGATAATTTATTAAGTATCTCAGGACTGTGCTAAGATATGGTCTACACAACACCATCTTAAGAGATTAGTGAACTCATCTGAAGAACCAAGCATTTTAGTGAGGGGGGAAAATCACTTTAAAGTGTATCATATTGAAAGTGAACTCAACCTTCCTCTACCCTGCTCACTGCCCTTGTCCCCTGCTGTTTTTAGAATGAGCCAATTTTCCATCAGCTGTGGTGTTGTCACATGATATATATCCATCAGCAAACATGCACTGTGCTCCTGCCGAGGACAAGGGTCATGAGATAAAAAATACATGCATATCTTGAAAAATTCTCACCTATCTGAATATGTCTTACTTCTGATATTTTGTGTACTAGATATTTGGTATTTTTTTAACTAATTAAAATTATTAAGGTAGTTTACATGTAAGTCTATCCCTGTTTTAGGCAATGCAAATGTAACTTTTAGCTACTAATATATATTCAGTTCTATCTCAGGGAAATGTAATCACATATGCTATAATGGTAAATATAATAAAAGCCAGAGATCACGTATCTGTTGAAATTCAGGAAGAAGGAAGAAATTATCCATATCTCTGGGGCTGACCAAATGCTACAGGCTGAAGATCCAGTCCTCTATGGGTCAACATAAAGTCAGAAAGACTTTCTGAATACACATAAAAGCATTATTGGGATCGGTTTCCATGGAGTTATAAATAATACAATAACTGTTCAATGACTGTTATTATTGAAACTACTGAAAATGGAAATTATCCCAATCCCTATCTGCTATAGACTGAGCCCTCCACCCCAGGTTTCTGTGTTGAAGCCCCGAATCCCATTGTGACAGTATTTGGAGATAGGGTCTTTAGGAGATAATTAATTTTAGATGAAGTCATGAAAGTGAGGTCCTCATAATGAGATTAACGCCCTTATAAGAAGAAATACCGAAGTGCTTGCCTCTCTCCTCTCTCTCTCTCTCTCTCTCTCTCTCTCTCTCTCTCTCTCTCTCTCTGAATGCCTTGTGAGGACACAGAAAGAAGGTGGCCATTTACAAATAGGGAAGAGAGCCATTTCAGAAACCAACAATGCTAGCACCTTGATCTAGAATTTGTTTCAGAACTGTAAGAAAATGAATTTCTGTTGCTTAAACCACACAATGTATGACATTTTGTTATGGTAGCTCAAGCTGCTAAGAAACTACATTTCCTTCTCTCCGTGTTTAATGACAGAAGAGCTGTGAACACAGGGATTCAAGTCCCCTGGTAAATAGTTTTGCTCTGGGTGCCTCTTCCCTCTGAAGGGCTAAAGATTAAACTTAATGGAGGGGGGTCTTCATTAAGATGGTGGGGGACCATAATCAGGATTACTTTAGAGAAGCTTTTCCCAATACGGATGACATTTTAGGCTTCAGAAAACCCGTAATCCAAGGATATTGTTGGTTGTAGGAAAAATCCTGCTTTATAACAGAGACCTGGTGAAAGAAATTGGATACTATGCCTTGTTTTCTGGTTTGATCATTAAAGTTCAGGTATAAATTGTTTCTACATATTGTTATCGGTGTCAAAAGTACTTAATTCAAATGGCCTGTTTGGTTTACTTAAAATGATTGAAATAAATAGTTCTTACATGTGGGACATTTATTCCCTTCTCTGGTATCGCTAAAGACTTGTGCTAAATCCACTGTTAGATGCTTAAGGAAGCACTGAGCCTTGACCAAGCCTGACCAAGACCTAAAGCCTATAATTGCTGGAAAAACTCATAATCCCCAAAGATTCTGGATTTTACTATAGGAGGTTTGGTAACTGGGTTGAGACTAAATGTTCTTAAAATTTATTTCTTTTGTAATATTTTATACATACAAGTATTTTAATATTTATCAAAATGTGATAAATTTTTAAATATATTTATTTTATTTTAAAATTTATTTGTAATATTTTATATTATAGACATAAGTATGTTAACATATTTATGTGGTACATATGATATTTTATTACATTCATAAACTATATAATGATTACATCAGGACATTTGGGGTGTTCACAAATTCAGGCATTTGCCATTCAATGTGCCAAGAACATTTCAAATCCTTTTTTCTACCTTTTGAAATATACATTATTGTTAATATAGTCAACAACTCTATGGAACATTAGAACTTTGTACCCATTAACCAGCCTCTCTTTATCCCTGCCTCTCCCCACCACACACCCTTTCCGGCATCTGGTATTCATTGTTCTACTCACTATCTCTGTGAGACCAACTTTTTTAGCTCACACAAATAAATGAGAACAGACAAAATTGTCTTTCTGTGCCAGGGTTATTTTAATTAACATACTGACCCCAAGTTCCATCCATCATATTACTACAAATGAAATGATTTTATTCTTTTTATAACTGAATAGCATTCCATTGTGAATATTTATTACCTTGTCATTATGCATTTGTCTGTCGTTGGACACAAATTGATCTACTATCTTTGCTCTTCTAAATAGTGCTGAAATAAACTTGAGAGTGCAGATATCCCTTTGATATATTGATTTATTTTCCTTTGGATAAATACTCAGTAGTGAGATTGCTGGATCATATAGAAGGTCTATATTTAGTTTTATGAGAAATCTCCACACTGTTTTCCATAGTTGATGTATCAATTTATTTTTCCACACTGTATCAGTATTCCATTTTTTTCACATCCTCACCAGCATCTGTTATTTTTTTCTTTTTAATCATAATCATTCTTCCTGGGGTAAAATAATATCTCACTGTGGCTTTGATTAGCATTGAACTGAGAATTAATGAGGCTGAGAGCATTATTTCAAACATTTATTGGCCATTTGTACATCTTCTTTTAAGTAATGTCTAAGTATGTCTTTTGCCCACATTTTTTAACATAATATGAAACTTTATGTTAAATTAGGGGGACATATGCAGGTTTGTTAGGGGTATATTGTATGATGCTGAAGTTTGAGGTACAAATGATCCCTTTACCCAAATACTGAGCATAGTAACCAAGTTATTCAATGTTTGCTCCCTTTCCTCCCTCCACACTTTCAGAGTCCATAGTATGAATTGTTGTCATCTTTATGTCCACATGTATTCAATGTTTAGCTCCCACTTATAAGTGAGAACAAGCAGTATTAAGTTTTCTGTTTCTTTTGTTAATTTACGTAAGATAATAGCTTCCAGCTCTATCCATGTTGCTGCAAAGAAAATGATTTTGTTTTTATGGCTGCATAGTATTTCATGTGGTATAGGTACCACATTTGCTATATACAATCCACTGTTCATGGGCACCTAGGTTAACTCCATGTTATTGTTATTGTAAATAGTGCTATGATGAACATAGGAATACATATGTCTTATTGGCAGGGCAATTTATATTCCTTTGGGTATATACCCAATAATAGGATTGCTGGATCAAATAGTAGTTCTAAGTTATTTGAGACATCTTCAAACTTCTACTGTAGTTTGACTAATTTACATTCCCACCAACAGTATAGAAGTGTTCCCTAGTATCCACAACCTTGCCACCATCTTTTGCTTTTTGACTTTTCAATAGTAGCTACTCTGAGTAGTGTGAGATAATATATCATTGTCATTTTGATTTGCGTTTCTCTGATTATTAGTGATGTGGATCATTTTTTT
The DNA here is from genome assembly GCA_004027715.1 of Plecturocebus donacophilus. NCBI lineage: Eukaryota > Metazoa > Chordata > Mammalia > Primates > Pitheciidae > Plecturocebus > Plecturocebus donacophilus. Next base: position 63,659 of record PVKP010007004.1, read on the forward strand.
CATATGTTTGTTGACTGCTTGTGGATTTTATTTTGAGACATGTCAGTTCATGTTTTTTTGCACATTCTTCAATGGAGTTGTTTTTTACTTGTTGAATTGCTTAAATTCCTTATAAATTCTGGACATAAGACCTTTGTTGAATACAGTTTGGGAATTTTTTTTCCTATTCGGTAGGTTATCTATTTACTCTGATGATAATTTATTTTGCTGTGCTGTGCATAGTTTCTTTTAGTTTAATTAAGTCCCACTTGTCAAATTTGGTTTTCATTGCCGTTGCTTTTGGGGACTTATTTGTAAATAGTTTCCAAAGGCCAATGTTCAGAATGGTGTTTCCTAGGTGTTTTTTTTTTTCCTTAGATTCTTATAGTTTGAAGTCTTACATTTAAATCTTTAATCCATCTTGAGTTAATTTTTGCATATAGTGAAAGGCAGGGGCCCAGTTTCATTCTTCTGCATAGGACTAGCCAACTATTCCAGCCGGCTCTCTGTTGAATAGAGAGTCTTTTCCCCATTGATTACTTTTGCTGACTTTGTTGAAGATCAGATGGTTGTAGGTGTGTGACTTTATTTTTTGATTTCCGGGTTCTCTGCTCTGTTCCATTGGTCTAGGTGTCTGTTTCTATACCTCTACCATGCTGTTTTGGTTACCATAGCCTTATAGTATATTTAAAGTCATAGTATTATACCTCTGGACTTGTTTTCTTTTTGCTTAGGACTGCTTTGGTTATTTGGTTTGCCCATATTTTAAGTTCTTTTTTTAACTGTTGAATTGTATGAGTTCTTTGTATATTCTCAATATTAGTCTCTTGCCGTATATCTAGTTTGCAAATATTTTCTCCCGTTTGACAGATTGTCTCCACTCTGTTGATGGAATGGAATATTTTAGGGAAAATAAGGCAGCTATTTCAAGCAAAGTGCCCTCAAATATTAACTCAAGATAATAATAAGGTTTAATTGGGGACAGACTAGAAACAGTTTATAATATCTACAACAATTTAAACAGCATCCATTGAACCAAGAAATAGTATAAAACATGTTTTAGAAATTCTGACCCAGGAGCAGCTTATCTTAGAAGGGATCCTGGGTGGGGAGAGTTGGAGGTACAGAAACAAACAATGCTGAAGAATTTGAGTGGTCTTAAGAAACAATTCTATTCTCCTACCAAGGTCCTAATGCTTAAAAAATACACAATAGGAATTGGCAACCTAACAGGAATTAAAGAGTCATTTTTATAAGTCTCAATTTGAGTTGGCGAGCCAGGCTCTGTCCTTCAAGCTTGACCTTCATAATGTTCCATTTCATTGATATATCACTGGTCTTTTTCAACTGACCTTCCAAATCCTGAGACAGGCCATATTCCTTCCAGCAAGTGTGCTTTCGGAAAATTTCCACATCTCCTTGGCCTGGAGAATTTTCACTCTCATATTAAATTAATACTCAACTTTTAGATTTCATACTCAACTTTTAGATTTCTCCTGGAATATAATTTCATCAGGCTGTCTTCCCTACCATTCTAACATATAGGCAGGCTTGTTCTCTCCTTTCAGAGCCCATGTTCATATTCTTGATGATCTTAATTTATGCTTACACATTTGTTTGTGTGCATACTGATTAGAGTCTGTGTATTCTCACTGAAATGTAGGCTTTTTGAAAGCATGGGAAATATCTTTAAGTAATGAAGATGCAATAGGGCACAAAATCAAAGTATTTTGAGCCATATTTGGCATTGAATAACTATTTGTTGAATTATGAATCAATTAGTCCTAAAAAAAAAAACAGCCTATAGCTAGAAAGTAGTGGAGGCTAGAACTAGCTGTAAAGTAGGTGTCTGTGAAAAGATAGAAAAAACCTGAAACATATCTCAAACAACATGAGATGACTGAGGAATCCTGCCAAAATAAAACACAAGATTAAGCCCACTTTGGTATCACTGAGAAAAAATATCCTGCTCTAAGATTTGAAATATTTTATCCTTAAAGAAACACCATACACCAAAAGTTACATTTTACTCAAAATTCAGATAATGTCAACTTTCTGACATAGGAATTTGGAATAGAGATGTACAAAGACACGAGGGAAATGCTTGAAAGCTCTCAAGTGTGGAGAATTCTTTGCACAGACTCCTTCTCTCTGCACAGATGAACGCCATGAGCTTGCTGGAAGGGGTTCAAAGAACAGCCCACAGCAGCACTCGAGTTTGCTAAAGTGACTGACGTTGGCTTCAGTTTGGAATCCAAAGGCGACAACTGACAAGGAAGAGCGGAAGGGAAGGGAGAGGTGAGATTTGAACAGTTGAAAAAGCCCAAGGCAGCAGAAGGCAAACATCTTCTGGGGTTATCAAGTGCTCATAGCAAGTGGCAACAGAGATCTTTCTAACAGAGTAACATCTGGTGATTGAAGCAGCCAGCCCTAAAGAAATACCTCTCTCTCTCTCTCTCTCTCTCTCTCTCTCTCTCTCTCTCTCCATTGCAGAATATGAAACAATAGACAAAACAAGAATAGATTGTTCACGTTTTGATATCTCATTTACACATCTTTGATGGGAGATTTAATTGTAATAAAATTGGGAATATTAAATAGTGCTACTGTACATCAGACATTATTCTAAGTGTTTTGCTTATGTTAATTAATTTAATAATAAATCTAACAATCTTGTCATATAGATACTATTATCATCGCCTATTTTAGGACAAGTGGAAGGACAAATCATTCAAAGGGTTTGTTCAAAGCCATACATCTAGTGTTTGACATTATATCTCCTAAGTTTTTAACTACAGCCTACAGTGCTTCTATATTATATCAAGATTATGAATGTTTAACATGAGTGTTTCATATGTTTAAGAGTTATCAAATAAAATTCCCGATTCAAGTTTTGAAAGAGTGCTGCTTTTTTTTTTTTTTTTCCATGCTGGCTAGTCATGGTGGCACATGCCTGTAATCCCAGCACTTTGGGAGGCTGAGGCAGGCAGATCACTTGAGGCCAGGATTTCAAGACCAGTCTGGACAGCATGGCAAAACCTCATCCTTACCTAAAATACAAAAAAAAAAAAAAAAAAAAATAGCCAGGTGTATTGGTGCATGTTTGTAGTTCCAGCTACTTGATGAGGGTAGGGGATAGTGGCTGAGGCAGGAGAATTGCACCACTGGGCCACAGAGCAAGAACTCTGTCTCAAAAGAAAAAAAAAAAAGAATGTTTTCCATGCTGACTTTACACACAAGAGAATTGAGGCTGAAAGGGCTAATAGGTAGACAGTTATTGAGCAATTCCAGTGTACATGATAACATGCTATATGATATGCACATATAGAAAGATGAATGCCCTGTCCACAGGTAGCTCTTAGTTTAGCCAGAGACTGGGGTTGAGGAGTAATGGCCAAAGATGGGAATAAACATTTATAACCACAAAACCTGTTCCAGGTACTGGATAAGGCATTTTACATATATTATGCCATATAATGCTTAGGTCATCTCTATGGAAAAGTTCCAATTCTAACACAACTTTCTGTAAGTGTGTAGATTTTATTATATACATATCTATAAATACCAGTGAAAAACTGGGGAGTCTGCCTGAGCAGGGTGTTTAGGTGAAAGGCTGACATTTACATACCCCAAGCTCTCATTAGCAATTAGTGGTAAGGACCTAATTCAAACTCAAGTCCTTGTCAAACCTATGCCACTTGGCTACAGCTCCTCTAGGTCTCAGACTGTAGCCTAATGCACAGCTTTAATCCTTGTCTTTTCACAGAGTACATGTAAGAAACTCTGTATTGATAAACGATATAATTGAAAAACCTTTAAAGAATGATCTATTTCTAGGGTTATCCATGGAAAACATCCAAAGTGCTCAATAATTGATACAAATAACCAAGTGCTTATCCAAACTTTTTTTATTCTTTTTTGCAGCACATTTTTAAAAAAGACAGATGGAAAGCGATTTTATAAAAAAAGAAAAATATATTTGCATAAAATACAAAAAGAATCACACAGACGTTTTCACTGTTTCAGATGCTTTTGTAGGCAGAAATAGTTCTTTCCAAGAATGATTAAGCATATTGTAGGAATGTGTAGCATGGATTTTTCTCTGGCAATAAAATCAGTAATTCATTGTATGGCCTTGAGTACATCTCATCACCTCTCTTGACCACAGTCTACCTAACTTTTAGTTTTGTTTATAGGTCATGTGTCAAGATTCAAAAGAAATTCCTTTGTTCATAACTCCAAAAAGACAATACCCAGAGCATCAGTGGTTCCCACTGACCTGAAAGAAATGGTCACTGTATTTCTTACTAGCTCCCACCACACAGATCTAACTCCAGGCATTCTGACCTGTGGTTTCGTTGTTGTTTGTTTATTTAATGCCATTTTGGTTCAAGAATCAATGTTTTTTTAGATGCTGTTTCATCTTGATATGTATTTTCATACCTTTTTCTCTGAACAGAGGGCTACTGGTTTGTATTAGTCCATTTTTCACACTGCTGTAAAGATACTACCTGAGACTGGGTAATTTATAAAGGAAAAATGTCTAATTGACTCACAGTTCTGCAGGGCTGAGGAAGCCTCAGGAAACTTACAAGCATGGTGGAAAGCCAAGGGGAAGCAACCACGTCTTAGAAAGCAGGAGGCAGAGAGAGCAAGGGGGGAAGTGCCACACTTCACAACAATCAGATCTCATGAGAACGCAATCATATCAGAACAGCAAGAGGGAAATCTGCCTCTATGATCCAGTCACCTCCCGCCAGGTCCCTCCCTCAACACATGGGGATCACAATTTGAGATGGGATTTGGGTGGGGACACAGAGTCAAACCATATCACCATCCTTCAAGACCCAAAACTTATGTTCTATGAGAGCAAGGGCTTTTAAAAGTACAACTGAAGTGTTGTCTTTAAAATATATGTACTTGCCTATGAGCTTGGATAAAAATGTCTTATTTTGCAATCCCCCCATTTCTAAAAATGTTCAAGCTTTTGTTATTTGAAAATGTGACTTTTCAAGCTAAATCTTAGGTGTTAGATCTCTTTTCATCTATCGAGGGAAACATGTATATGTGCTTAACTTGCAAAGTTGTTTGTTCCCTGTTTGACTTACAGGTGTGTTTCTCCCTTAAGTCCTCCTTATAAACATCTAGATCTTTAGAATGTATTTCTCAGATGATCAGTTAAAGAGTATCTTGTCATGTAGCTTTCCTAGACAAAGCCAGGTGAGGCTCTGTTGGACTTTAGCAAAAATCTCTGGTTTTTCTAACTGATGATGTGTGGTGGGATAGCTGTTATTTCTGCCTGATAGGACTCATGAATGAACAAAAGTGACTTTTTAAATACAATTTAAAGCTGTTCTTATTTGTTCTCTATCTAAAAGAATGTATAAGGAAATGCAGTTCCCAGAATTTCTTACATCTTTTCCATTACCTTTTGCTCCCTTTCTATCTGCAAATCTATATGACTGTATACTGCAGAATTTAGCCTCCAACTTTCAGTCCCTTCACTTAGCACTTAGGTTTGTAATTTTTATAATGAAATGAGAGAAGAGTGTGTATGTTGGGACTAGTTTATTGATTGACTCTCTAGTTGATGGACCATGGATGTGTACAAAGTCAACCTCTGGTTTCTTCTCAATTGAGCCTCTCTACAGTGTAACTTATGGTAATTTCCTCGACGATATTTGAACAATTTACATACCTATCTGTGTTGTTGTAAATTTGAAAGAGATACTTTTTATTTCATGGGCAATTTTTTGGGAAGCTTTTAGGCAATGGGAGTGAATCAGCCTTTGCTAACCAGTCAGTGAGTCATGTGCATCATATCCTCGCATTTAATTCTCTTTATTTACTGACGCTTCCTTGTGGGACTCTAAGCCTAGCATTCCTTCTGACATTTAATAGGTACTCAATAAAAGGTTGATTGATGAATTATTTCACTGTGCACTTGGGTAATATGGTATATGCTAAATTAAATACTTTCTTACTTAACCCAGCCACACGTTTAAATGTAATTCTGTCCCCATGCCAATTTCTCAAAAGAGAAAGGCCATTAACTCTGCTGACGTGTAATCTTCAACTTGACTTAGTACCCCAACACAACATTTCTAAAATGGGTTTAGTTGATTAAATGAAACTATGTGGGATTATTTGCCTCTCTGTCTAGTAGAATTCATGACTGACTGGCTCCTCATATTTCAGTGTTCAGGCTTCAATGGGTTTCTGAGGAAAATTGACTTTTTTTTTGGAGGAAAGAGGCTTAAATATTTTAAGAAAGGATACAGATGATTAAATGTACAACTTAATTGGAATAGTTCATGTTCACTGAAAATTTAAATTTATTATTCCAAATTATCAAGTATACTACAGCTTTTCATTCATTCTCGCCTACTTACTTAAGCCCTGGAGAAAAAGATCTATCCCAAGAATGATTCAAAAATGGTATCAGAGTAAAATTAATGCTATGGTCTTTCCTTTATTTTTTCTTATTAATTTCCAGATACTTAACATTGAGCAATTTAATTTTTTGAATTAATTTTATCCTGTAAGTACTTTCAAAGTATGAGAAACATCCTTTGGCAGAAGCGCACAATTTAGAGCAAATAAAGTTACTTTAGACTGACTGTCACCGTCATCATGTTCTTCATTTTACGAGGTGAAGAGAAGAAACAATTTCTGTTCCTTGTTGGAAAGTTTTTCCTCCAAAAGAAGGAATATCAATTTTGACTATATTATTGAGTGCTATGTGGGGATCATTATTTATATGGCAGATACTGAGATGTGCCACTCATATTCTCTTTCAAGGAAAGACTTTCTGTCTAACTACATGGAGAGTGTTAACTAACAATCTTCACTTGACTGCATTTTCAGGGTCTGCTTCAGCAATTTTCTAGCCTAGAGCACACTCCATCCCAGGGCTTCCATCCAATTATTGAAGAATGCAATGGTACAGAGCCCAGCCATTTTCATTCAATTCAGGATTAATCTGATGGATGATCTTTGATCCAGACTTCCTTATTTAGGTTGCGGGAAATTTTCTTCAGGTCTCCATAGTGATCTGACACCTTCCCCTGCGCACTCATCCTTCCTCCCACGCCCTTTCACAGAATGACTCCTTTAAACCTTTTGTACTTCTAACATTGTCATAGGATCTGCTTCCCACTGAACATAACCTTTGGATAATACGTTAGGAAGGTCAATAAGAAGGTAAAACAAATAGATTTGAAATGTCAAAAAGACCTGGCTTTACTTTCCCTCTTCTTACATTCAAATAAACAAGGATGCTCTCTGAGCATTCAAGCGGCCATTTACTGATATGACCTGCACATAGCAGGAAGAAGTCCTTTCTATCTAGGGCTACAGTGAGACCAACCGCTTGCTTTCAGAGGGCTTGTGCAAGGATCCATCTAAAAAAAAAAAAATCAAGCCTAAGCTAATAATCTAATAATAATAAAATGGACCAGATATCCTTTGTACTTATATCACCCTCTTCATGGTAAGGAGGTATTGATAAACCAAGACAGACATCAAGCTCTCCTGGTCCCCTGGGCCCACTCTCTCAACAACAGCAGAAAGTCACTACAGTACTTGAGTGCTGAAGAATGTCATTATCCTGTGTGTGCATAGCTTGACTTACAATGAATCCATCATCATTTAGGATATTCCCTAAAATCCTTTGAAGCATTATAGTTCAGGGAGTTGAGATAGCATTACTTTTGTTGTTATCATCATCATCATCATCATCATTGTTAAATACTGAGTATTTAGTAGGTGCCAGTACTGTGCTGGGAGTTTTATATCCATTATCTAATATATACTTTAACAGCTCTACCAGGTTAATATGACATCTGGTTTTCAGAAGTGAAAACTAAGGCTAAAGAGTTTAGGTAACATGTCCACAGACACATTGTTAAAATGCCAGCTGTGCTGGGTTCATCAGGTCTGACAAATGAATTCATTTCATCTAGATCCAAGGCCATTGCTCTTTCCCTTTCATCTAAGAGTGCTATTAATAGGAGCACAAGAGAACGTTTATAACACTTTAGATGGATTATAACTTTTATTCTGATGTGTCTTCCTGGCATGTGTGATATACACAGATTTCATTACACAGAATGCATTTTCACTTCTCTGATCCATCAGAAATGTTTACTTCCTTTCTTTCTTTCACTTTTTCTCATTAAGAATGCAAAAATTATCCTGGTTTTTCTTGTAAGATCTATATTGGTTTTTGGTGTAACTATTGTTCCCAAGCAATAACTATTTTCTCCTTTATAGGGTTGTATTCTAATTAAAGAATTATATTGTTGCTGAGTGGCAAGAACAGAAATGATATTTCCAATAGATAAGGCTTTGAATCCTGTAGTTGATGATGATACTAATAATTAATTCATCATCTGTAAGATTCAGAAACTAACACCTCTTCTCTAGGTTTTCTATGAAGGATAAAATGAGAGACCTCATTCAAACCTTTTCTTCATTTATTCAGTTATTATTCATCAGTTACTGGAAAGGCAGATAAAAATGTCATATGCAGCAGAACATGCACACAGATTATTATGGCAATAAAAAGATAAGATGATTGGACAGGCAAGATATTCTGGAAACCTCGACCCCTGAGTTCAGGTTTTAGGTACGAGAATATGTAGCTAAAAGGAGAAAGTCTTTGAAAACAGAAAATATCAGTCAGAGCAGAGGGAAAATAAAAGCAAATTATAAAAAAAAGTCCATAGAAAATACTTTATGAATATTTCAAGCAATAGTTCAGGAGGAGTTGTCTGTTGTGGGATATAAATTTTGAGGCAGCGAGTAGATGACCTTATGCTATTCAGATGTTTATCTGTGTGTGTTAAATACTCAAAGACTAGAATGGTGCCTCACACAGAGTAAGTACCTAAGAAGTGGTATTTCTCCATTCTCTTTCTGAGGCCCCCAGTTTTCTGTGTTTATTTCTTCCTTTTTTTCTTAGTCCTTCTCTGTGACCCACCTAATTCCCTACCAATTACCAGAGTCTGCTCATTTAAACTGGCATCCATTAGTTTGGACTCCAATCAATGAACCAAAAGCATTTACTCAGTTTTCTTTGTATTTTTCACCAAGAAATTTTCCATAGAATTTCTATGTCATCTAAGTCATACTGGCTGCCTTTTTTTTTTTTTTTTTTGCTTTAGACATGAATCAGGTCAGGTCTTAGGAAGCAACAGTTTGGTATCACAGATATCTTTAAAGGATTATCTGTTGGGAAACTTCCGGTAAAGCTGGAAAAATAATAGGGAACTTGAATACTTTTAAGTAATGAGCAACTTGGAACAAGGATTAGAATTATTAAAAATCAATTAACTCAGTAAATAAGAAATGAGTATATTTATAAATAACATACAAAAATAACAGGAAATACTTTGTTCCATTTTTTTACATTATTTATTTTATTGTTGGATTTACTAGTGTTGAATGAAAACAGAGTTGTGGAGAGAATGTTGTAAACCTGTTTGGGAGAATTTTTTTTTTTTTAATCAAAATAGTGTTTCAAAAAGAGATTTGAGGGAGAATTGTTTTCATAAAGCTATCACTCAAGGAGTTTTAAAAGGATTCCTGTGTGCAAATGGGAATTACAATTCTCTTGTACCAGATAATGCTTGTTTGGCAAAGATACATTTGCTGAATAACGTCAGAGAACATTCATTTATTGTTGTTCATGTGTTCATTTATTCAATCACTCACTTTACTTTCAACCATAGATAAAACAACTACTACTAGTTGGGTTTTGTGCTAGTTCTTGTGCATATAAAAAAGACAGGTTATCATCTTTACCAGATTTTAGCATTTTAGATGGGGGGCAGATTCTAAACAAATGATTGTAATTCAATGTGGTGTGTAGTACTTAAGCAGAGGTGGTGGTTGGTTGTCTTAGAAGCACAGACATATAAGTCAAAACCTGCATGGAGAATGTCAGTGTTGAAAGATGAACACAAATTCTCTGGATGACTTTGTTACAGGATCCTTAGGGTGTCACTTTTCCAGCTGGAAACCTATGTGGCCAGTGGCACCTTTGCCAGAGTTTTGCCTGAGCCCACTGGGCTCATTCTGCCCACTTGGCTGGGCAGGCCACACTCAGCTCATGTTACTGACCTGCATCCCACACCTCTGAAGATGGGAGCCAGGTGCAGAGTGGCAAGGGGTGCATGAGCAAGTGAGAGTGGGGTCCGGCCCCTATCACAGCCAGGCATGTCAGCTGCAATGACAGGGCAGGCAGCTCCAGGTGCAAGCACAGGTGCCAGCTCTGTGAAAGGCTTTGGCTGGAACAAATGCAACACAGTGCCTTCTGCTGTGGGCACGCATGTCTGCAGGAGGGGAATGAAGTGGTGCCCAGAAGCTGGGAGATGCCAGAAACTGCAGAGCCCCAAAGAGGGTGGCACAGCCCTGGCTCAGGGGGCGCCAGCTCTTCTCTCCTTCTCATTGCCTACAATGTCAAGTTCTTGTCCCGCATTAGTAAGAACGAAGTACACAGACAACTGGAGGGTGAGCAAGGCAAAGAGGTGTTTTACTGAGCAACGGTACAGCTCCACAGACATCCAAAGTGGGTGGGTCCTTTCCAAAGGCAGGTTGTCCCAACGAGTGTGTGTAGTCCTCAGCAGAGGGGAGACCCAGAGAAAGTAGCTCCTATCTTCAGGCAGTTGTCCCACAGTCTGCCTGAGTCTGGCTGAGTCCGGGGTTTTTATCAGCTTCAGAAGGAAGTGCAGGCTGACTGATCCATGGGCAGCCATGGGTAGGCCCAGAAAAAGCACCGAAAGTTCTGACTCAAGGCCACAGGCTCCACCCAGAACTGAAAGCTGGGCTCCTATGCTTCAGGTTGTCCCTGGCTTGAAGGTGGGGCTTCACTGGAGATGCACCCATTTCTGCCCAGGAGCCTGTCTCCCTGCTGCTGCCATTTATATATGATCCATAGCACCCAGGTTGTTCGTGCTGAGGGGTTCCTGCAGACCAGTGCTGAGCTTCCTTCAGCCCCCACCAACATACAAAGTCTGGGGTGGCCAAGGCAATAGGGGGCTGGGATGCCAGTGCCACCCTAAGTGTGCACACACACGACCAGGTCACAGCAGCGCCTGGGCTTGACCACAACTTTGCTCTGAAATTGGAGCTGGCACTGGGAGTGGGGAGAGGCCAGCCTGTGGGGGAGGAGGTCTTCCTGGGCCCCCAAGAGTGTAGGGATACCTGGGTCCATGGCTGTGGCTAGATGGCTGCAGCTGCACCCAGAAGAGTAAGGCCCCTGCCCTGCCAACTCAGAAGTAGGCAGGGCTCCTGCATGTTCCTGGCTCCCACCTGCTCCATGGAGCACTCAGCTCCAGCCACTTCTCTCCTGCTGCAGCTGGTGTCTTTGCTTAGGCCCCTCCACATGGGCTGCCACTGCTATGAACTACAGAGGAGGAGCTTAACTAATAGTACAGAGCATCAAAAGTATACTACGATAGAGCCAAACGGATAAGATTTTACACTATGGAGGGAGAATAATAATTTTGAATTCTTACTTTTCCCCCCCTCTTAATCCCTCTTTAGTATCTCAATCCTATACACACTTTATTCTAAGCATTTGTGAAGAAAACTATTGGATCAAGTTCTTCAATCCTTATAGTGGCCCTGTGACCTCACAATTTTACAGATGATGTAACTAGCATAAATTAAATAGTTTGTGGTGGGCTCATAACTTAAGCAGGGATTCTGACTCATATAGCATGACTGCAGGTCGTGACTTTCAGGAAAGCTAACATTACTCAATCCCTTTGCTTCATTTGAGCCTTTGCATAAATGGTGATCATCATTGACACTGAAGCATTATAGGTTCTGTGTTAGGTATTTTTATTTTATTTATTTTTTATGAGACTGAGTCTCACTCTGTTGCTCAGGCTGGATTGCAGTGGTACAATCATGGCTCATTGCAACCTCTGCCTCCCGGGGTCAAGAAATTCTCCTGCCTCAGCCTCTGAAGTAGCTGGGATTATAGGCTCACGCTGCCATGCCCCGCTAATTTTTGTATTTTTAGTAGAGACAGGGTTTCATCATGTTGGCCAGATTGGTCTCGAACTCCTGACCTCAGGTGATCCGCCCACCTCAGTCTCTCAAAGTGCTGGAATTACAGGAGTGAGCCACCGTGCCTGGCCATGTGTTAGGTATTTTAATAACCCTGATAGTAACAACATTAGCAACAATAGCCAAACCGCTCCCTGCAATCAGCCATGTTTTGTGGAAGACAATGTTTTAATAAATGCTAAAATTTAGAAATTATTATTTGTATTTGAAAGATGTAGAAGCTAAGGTTTACCTAGGTCATGTAATTCCCCAACAATATAGCTTGATGGTGATAAACATATATGGAAACCAGGTCTATTTGATCCTAGAGTCCATGCATATCTAACCTCATCACAGGAATCCCTCCTGCTTAGAAATAGGCCAGATCCATCTCCTCACCAGCCTACTGCCTATGCTTCATGAAGAATCAGAATATGCCGATACTGGCCATGAAAAAACTGCAATTATTCAGACACAAGTACTAGCACAGGGCTCTGGAACAACAGCTTGGAAGTGCTTACCAAGGCCCTCGGGGTAGGGGAGGCACCCATGAAGCATCTGCCTCAAAGAGCACTATCAACTCTCATTGATTTGATTGCCACCATTATTCAGATGAGAAATCACTCCTCTAAACCCTCTCCAAGATGTACTCTGACTGCAGACATCCACAGAAAACTCCCACACATCTCCTTAGCAGCCCACCTGTCACTTCCTTGCAGGGGTTAAGATGCTTTTTTTTTTTTTCCCTGAAAATATATTATGATGCACTGGAGTCAGGTGTGTTTGGTCTCTGCTCTTCAGCTGTAAAATCTAATAATCATGATTAGGTTTTCTTTTTCAGCATCAATTACTTCATTAGACTTATAATGAATAGATAATAGGAAGAATGAAGTAAGGATAATTGGCATAATAAATGAGATAAATAATTATAATGGTAACTAATATTTATTATGCATTCATTGTATACTAGCCCTGGGGTAACTATGTGTTATTGAACTCCTGTGACAGACCGATTACTTTCTCACTTTAAACACTGGGAAGTTTGTGTAGCGTTTATGTGTTAAGGTGACCCCCATCTACTCTCTCCCCTTGAGTGTACGCAGATCCTGTGATTTGCTAAAGGTGAAGGTACTTTTCAGCTGTAATTAAGGTCTCAAACCATTTGACCTTGATTTAATCAAAGGGGAAATTATCCTGGGTGTGTCTTATCTAGTCAAGTGAGTTCTAAAAAAAGAGTGCCAGCTATTCAGTATAAGAAGAAGACACAATATACTTTTTACCAGAACTTAGCATTTTAGGTAGAAAGGCTCTAGAAAAATTATAATTCAATTTGATGTGTAGTACTTAAGCAGAATTGGTGATTGGTCATCTTGGGAGCATAGATAGATGAGCTACAGCCTACATGGAGAATGTCAGTATTGAAGGATGAATATCAATTTTGTGGGTATACTACAGAGGAGCTTAAGTAGTGCTACGGAGCCTCGAAAGTGTACTGCAATGCAGCCAAGCAGCTCAGACTTGGGGAGAGGAGTCAGAATTATTTTCTTACTAGTCTTAAAGGAGTGAAATGCCATGAATTCAACAGCTACAAAGAAATGAATTCAGCCAACAACTTAAGAGAGCTTGGGAAAATATTCTTCCCCAATCAAGTCTCTGATCAGAATTCAACCTGACTAATGCTTATTTGAAGTTTTTTAAAAACCTTGAGCAGAATAATCAGCTAAAATGTGCCCAAGTTCCCAATCCACCCCACAGAGACTGTAAGAAGATAAATGAGTATTTTAAATCATTTTTAATTGAGGCAAAATTTACATAAAGTTAACTATTTTGAAGCATATGACTCTGTGGCATTTAGTATACTCATGTTGTATCACCATTACCACTATTTCTAAAACATTTTATCACCCCAAAAAGAAACTCAGTACTTATGAAACAGTCACTCTTTATTTGCCTCCTGCCAACCCCTAAAAGCCACCAATTTGTTTCCATACCTATAGATTTACCTGTTCTGGATATATTATATAAATAGAATCATACACTACATAACCTTAGTGTCTGACTACATTTGCTTGGCTTAATGTTTTTGAGGCTTCCTGGTATTGCAGCATGTATCAGTACTTCATTCTTTATGTGGCTGTGTAATATTGCATTGCATGTATATAAAACATTTTATTTATTCGTTTGTTCATCAATGGTCCTTTGAGTTGCTTCCTCCTTTTGGTTATTATGAATAGTGTGAATATGTGTACATGTATTTGTTTAAGTCCTTGCTTTCAATACTTTTGAGTATTTAACTAGGAATAGGATTATGACATTGTATGGAAATTCTATGTGTATTACTCAGGGTTCTCTAGAGGCACAGAACTAACAGGATATATATCATATAATTATGTGTATATATATATATATGAGTTTATTAAGTATTAACTCGCATGCTCACAGGTCCCACAATAGGCTGTCTGCAAGCTGAGGAGCAAGGAGAGCTAGTCTGAGTCCCAAAACTGAAGAACTTGGAGTTTCATGTTCCAGGGCAGGAAGCATCCAGCATGGGAGAAAAATGTAGGCTCGGAAGATACATCAGTCTAGTCTTTTCACACTTTTTTTGCCTGGTTTATATCCTAGCCATGCAGGCAGCTGATTAGATGGTGCCCACCCAGATTAAGGGTATGTCTGCATTTCCCAGCCCAAATGTTAATCTCCTTTGGCAACACCTTCACAGACACACCCAGGATCAATATTTTGCATCCTTCAATCCAATCAAGTTGACACTCGGTATTAACCATCACTCTATCTTTACCTTTTTGAGGAACTTCCAAACTGTAATAATGTAATAATGTAATAATGTAATGTAATAATGTAATAATGTTTTAAACCCTTACATTTGTGGCAATTTGCTATGCAGTGATAGAAAACAAATGCTCTGAGGAACAACACTATATACACACAAAAACATGTATATATTTATTGCAGTCCTATTAATAGCAGAGACATTGAATCAACACAGGTGTACATCAAGGGTAGATTGAATTAATAAAATGTGGCACATATATACCATGGAATATTAAGCTGACATATATACCATGAAATACTATGTAGCCATTAAAAAAAGCATGAAAATCATGCCTTTGCAGCAACCTTGATGGAGCTGAAGGCCATTACTCTAAGTGAATTAATACAGAAACAGAAAACCAAATAATACATTTGTACTTAAAGTGGGAGCTAAATGTTTTGTACATTTGTACATAAAGATGGAAAACATAGATATTAGAAACTCAAAAAAGTGGAGAGAGGGGGGCAAGTTTGAAAAACTACCGATTGGATACTATGTTTACTATTTAGGTGACAGGTTCAGTTGAAGCCCAAACCTCAGCATGGCACAATATATCCCTGTAACAAATCTGTACATGTATCCCTGAATCTATTTTTTTAAATGCATAGAATTGGTAATTGGAAGATCAAAGATTTGATCTCAGATCTATCTGACATCAGGTACAGAGTTTTTAAGCACTTCCATATCAATTTATGTTTACTACAAAGTTCATTGAGTTTCTAATTTAAGCCAATGGTTTTCAAAGTGTCTGCACCAACAGTATCATCATCACCTAGTATCTCGTTAGAAATGCAAGTTATCAGGCCCTGTTTCAGACCTAGGAAATCAGAAACTCTATAGTTGTGATTCAGCAATCTGTGTGTTAATAAGCCTTTGTGTGCTTCTTATTAACATAGATGTTTGAAATCCACTGCTGTTGCCAAACAGTAATCTAGGAATTTAAGCCAAGGGAGTGATGGAAATGAACTTTCCCACATTGAGTCACCATTTACTGAAGGAACTGATAGATAAGCAAACAATTCCAACACAGTGCAATCAGTACCTAGAAAGAGAGCATAAATTATGCTCCATTACAGTCACAGAAGAACTAAGCCTTCCTAGGAAGCA